>JAKTPZ010000014.1:68955-123071 GCA_030579215.1 Maudiozyma pseudohumilis
AACTTCCGTTTAAATAACAGAACGTATCCTTGCGCTCCCTTAGCGCCTCCCTTCTCAAATTTTCCGCCACCCGCGTCGCCTTCTGCAAGCACGTCTCGGGGTGGAATCTTCCAGAAGAAAATGTGTCGTCAAAACCTATTCTCGAGGCATAAACCTGTGAAATTCGACTTATAAAGTAGAGGAAATTCTTCGATAGAGCATGCTACTGGTACATGGGTTATATAATTTCATTAAAAAAACCGTATAATGTAAAAAAAATTGGAATGTTGTCACGTAGTACGCAGAATCGCGTGCTAGTGTCGAGCTCTTGGTGAAAAAACGCTAACAAAGGGAGTCGAAAACTGAGCGGTGCTAGTGGCTGTACTGCCAACGCTCAGCGGATATGGCATACCTAAAGATGTCGTTGAGAGGACGCATGTATATAATCAGACTAAAAACACTATTTAACACTCTTGGTAGTATGGAGGTTTGAGGATCCCATGATAAGAAAACTAGGCAACAGTGTTTTTATCGCTAGACGGAAATATTGTTTATTATCTGCTACGAAGACTTTTAATCATAAATCTAATTCTCCAACTACGAATCGTTGGACTATTAGTTAATTGGCATCTTCAAAACGTTAAGTCCTGTACACCAGTCGGATTTATCCCGGCAGAGTGCCCCTTTTGAGAGACTCCCATCCCTTCCTACTGTATAGGATCTAAATATATAGTAATCTAACTCAACTAATAGAATCTGACAATCACAAGCGATAGCAAGAGAGTATCAGAATCAAAAAGATTGAGAGATACTACAAAAAAAATCGCGACAGCGACAGATGTAATATTTCTCCAAAAAAAAACAAATGGACGAGTTGGGAATTGAACCCAAGACCTCTCCCATGCTAAGGGAGCGCGCTACCAACTGCGCCACACGCCCGTTATTTGTTGAAAAAGTTGTTCAATATTTGATTTGTTGAATAATCAGAAAATAGTACGACCAAATTGTTTGTTTCTATAAATATCATTTTCGTAATAAGTAGTAGCATGTATCCGTTCTGTCAATATGAAAACCAAAAGATAACCCTTGAGAGTAGGAGGTGGACAACGAATGAGAACCCTAGGGAGTTGAATCACGAATGGTGCCTTTTGTTTAAATATATTCTGTTTCATCGTTAACTATTGTATCTGTCATATTATAGGGGTATAAATATTAGTGATGGTATGTTCGTGATCAGTAGATGTTGGTTGGAAAATCCCCCATAATAAGGTACCTTCTCACACAAAATGTTCAAGGTATTACGATTAATTTATATCAAACGTTTAATTCATCAATAATATCATCATAACGTAGCACTCTTGAGTAAAAACAATTGCCGTCAAACGCTGTTGAAATGTACTTAATGAATTTTGTTTTTTGTCACCGAAATTCCAGAAATGCGCCATACAAGTGGTAATATTTTCTTCAGTATATAATAATGAGACTTTAAAATCTTTATTAAAAGGAAAAAAAATAATTTACTTCAAACTTTTAATATCCCTACACCCATCTTTGTTCTTTAATAATTTACCGATTGCCCAAGTATGTCCTATTAGTTATTTACCTTCACCTTAAAGGTAGTCTCAAGCTCTTTGTTTCGCAACTTACCGCCAAAAAAATATTTGTATAAGCGATGTCTGCCATCCGACCAGAATCCTGTACAGTCAAAACACAGCAAATGAGCTGACTGCTACATACCATCTCAACGTTTGAAGGTCACCACGAAAACATGTTCCAGATAGTGCTCAATGACTGTATAAAACACAACCTCGATCTTCTCTTGTCGCCCAACAAACTCGAGAGCAGGACAAAAACCAGTATAACAAAAGATGAGATCCAGAAATACATAAACGAGAACGCCATCCCCATCGATTCTCTCCAGGAAATATACAAGACCTTTTGGAAAGACTCAGGTAACGTAACGATGAAACAATTATTGTCTCCGTTGGAGTTTAAATTCAAAGAAAAGCCGAAACCTGGGGCTAACTACACGAAGGAGTTCAAAGCACAGCTAGAACAACTGAAATTAAAGCAGGATGAATTAGAATACCAGAAACTTGTAAAGGGAGAGGATGACTCTAACAAGTTATTCCATGTCAAGGAAGGGGACGAGCTTGAATTGACCCCAGCCCAGATTAACAAACAGATCAAGGAACAAGTGACGACCATATTCAACATTCTGTTAAGTGTTGTTTCAGTAGTGTTTGCCATTTGGTACTGGACCGGTACGTCTATGAGAATTGAAGTACAGTATAGAATTCTTTTATGCCTATTCTTCGGGATTCTGGTATTGGTGGCTGAGGTCGTAGTGTACAACAGTTATCTAAACAAGATCGATGATGCGAAGCAAAAGGAAAGGTCTAAACCTGAGAGGAAGAAACTTGTTAAAAAACTATGAGGTGATTTCATCTATTCTATAAAGACAATACCTACACTATCTATATACGTCTATAGTGCACATATGGAAATGCATAATGAAAGTTGATAGATCTATCTATTTAACTATGCACACGAGACATCTATCAATTGGCCTAATACTTTTTGCTGAAAGAGGAGTGACCCAATTACAAAGGAGATCTAATGTCCCAGGACAGTTTTCTCAACCGAATAAACAAATTTCATTGTCTGCTCAAGGAATGTTAGCGTTAGGATGGTATGAGGGGCAATTCTAAAAACCTGGGCCTCGAAACCCTTGTATAGGGCAGACACACCCTCTATCTTGACTGTCTTTATCATACAGTCCAGAGGGCCCTTGTATTTATTTGTCTTTTGGTTGTAAATTCTTGTTAGAATAACATCCCATGGGTTCATCACAACAGCCACACCTAGACCCGCAACCGTACTGGAAGCCAAGTGAAGACCTGGTCCATCGGC
The DNA here is from genome assembly GCA_030579215.1 of Maudiozyma pseudohumilis. Taxonomy (NCBI): domain Eukaryota; kingdom Fungi; phylum Ascomycota; class Saccharomycetes; order Saccharomycetales; family Saccharomycetaceae; genus Maudiozyma; species Maudiozyma pseudohumilis. Next base: position 71,848 of record JAKTPZ010000014.1, read on the forward strand.
AAGTATATCATTCCGAACTAATGCATGTTTCACAGTATTGTAGATAGGGAGTTGCACCGAAGAACCTGTTGCCGTTCTGACAATTGCTGCATCAACACCACGGAATAGACCTTTGACACCTTCTGCCTTAAAAATCGTTTTCAGGCCATTCCAGACACCCTTATAATGGGTTTGATCACCCAGTTTAACTGCGTCTGAGTAGGATTGCATCCTTGTCTTGATTAAAAATAGTGGAGAACCGACCACTGCACCGATAATACCAGAGGACGCACCTGCAACAACATTGATGGGTACACTTTGTACCTTGTGCGACGCCTCTCCAGGGTAAAATGTGTTATTAAGGACATTCCTAATAGGTTCGTAAAAACCCAACCTAGATCCGTTCAAACCAATTTGGTACACGTATGCGGCCATAAGACCCTTTTGACAACCCCTAATTCCCTCATTTTTGAAGATAACTGCTATGCCCTGAATAGGATTCTTGTAGATATTCTGAGAGACAGCAGACATCTCACCTTGAAGCTGCATACGCGTCTTCACCAGCTCGATTGGGTTGGTGAACGTCACGGCCATACATGCTGCAAGGCCACCAGCGGTGAATGAACCAAACTTGCCCACTTTCTGAGCTGCCGATTTCTTGATTGAAACCTTTTTTGTGTTGTTTTCACTAGACATCGTTCTTTTTTATTATGGTGTCTCGTTTTGTTAATCAATTAGGGTACAACATACAGATACAAATAAACGTTTCAAGAAGCAACTTCAACAGATCGAAAAGATGCCATCTTCTCATCAATCTTATATAACCCGCCGGTTACGGAATCGAAAAGACTGCCGGCCGTATCAGTAAGGATATTATGTGAAGCTGTCAAGCTCAGGAAGGATCGTCGCAGCTCGAGCTGTCGATGAATCATCTTAAAGAGTTCCGTAGAACCTCCGAACAATGAAAAAAAAAATCGACTGAGCGGTACCGGAGCGTGATATTTTTCATTTTCAAAGTGTGTAAACACGTGATTTACACCCTGGAATGGCTGAGGTCTTCGATAATATTATCAGATGTAACCAGGGTATTCTCGGTGTTTCAAATCTTTTCAACATGCCACTTGTTGATGGTGAGAATATATACACATACACACATATCTATATATGTTTGTGCTTATTTATGCATTTTAATATATGTTCAGGGAAAAGGATTGGCGCCGAAGTGGGTCCCTCATCCTTTTAGTAAAGTTAGCGGAAGTTATTAAGTGCGGTCCCACAGTCTGCACAGGAATAGTTGTTTTCTCTCTGGAGCCCTGGCGCATTGGAGAACTGAGTGAATTTTGTTCCACTGCATACATTGCAACGAAGGTTCAAATGCGAACCTTTGCTTATAGTGCCACTACGACTCGACCGACCATCCCTTGAACCTGCCGATGCGGTGGAGCTGGTACTCTTTCCATGGCGACGAGATGACGAGCCGGCAATCAGTTTTCCTATACTCGTAGCAGATATACTATTGTGAGCACTCCTGTATACACTATGTTTGGGTTCTCTGTTCTGGGTCGCGTTGAATACGTGACCATCCGGAGTAGCTAGTAGATTTTGCTCTCCAAATGAAGTAGCATCACCACTTGACCTTGGAGTTAGGTCGTCTAATGTTAGTGCTGCATTTGAAGCTTTGATCTTCTCCGTCTCATTGTTGTTGTTATTTTCATTTCGAGGACTGGCGAAACAGGACATCGACGGCTTTTCGTTTAGGTTCTGTGCAGTAGTTTTATCATTAAATGATGAATTGTACCTTTGTAATTTCTTCAGTACCTTGGTCCTCGTAGCGGTTGCTATGTCAGTTCTGAAGACCCTAATGGTGCCCTGGTTATCGGTTGTTATTAAAATAGTTCCAATTGCATTTACAACTTCATCCCCATTGGCAGAAGGTCTGCGGTTATTTCTGTCATCTCGTAACGCCTCGAGTGTCAGCTCGCATATAAAGTCATTGGATAAGGAAAGAACTTTAGATGTTTCAACTGGTGCAATAATTGTGGTTGTCACAGGTGCATGATGCGCATGAAATGAGCTGTAACGCGAATTCTTTATAATGGAGTGATGACGAATGTGATGTGTTTGGGTCAGTTGTCTCAGTGATTGGAAGAGCTTAGAACCACGATGAAGTGGTCCCTTAGGCCTACTGGAAGGATCCAATGCCGAAGATTGTGTTGTATTGTGGATATTGTCACCTTCCTCTTCCTCATCGCTAAGGAATGACTCGACAGAAGAATTTGATAAAGTTTCTAAGTGCGACCTATCAGCCTCAGATAATGCAGGTGATTTACCAGAAACACCACTATTACTTTTATTCCCTGTAATTACTTTCCAGGCATATAACCAGTGATCATCACTACTACATAAAATAGTAGGCTCATTATTACCTTCCGAATAGAAAGCCTTGTGTTGGGAAGCTCCACTTTGGAATCCTTTCATAAACTCCCTTAATTTTCTCTTTTCCATGTCGAATAGTCTTATTCTGGAATCGTTGCTAGTAATCATTAATGTTAGGGGGCCACCTGGTAACTTAATTAGCTGAATACCAGTGATGCGAGGTCCATTCGATTTTTTTGATAGTGAGTCCAGACCGGATTCATGCCACTTAATCTCCTTATCATGTACATGGAAAGACAACACTCTTGTCAGTTCCTTTGTAAGTAGTACATGTATGAAACCATTAAACGTACCAATAATTGTGTATTTACCGTCGTCCTTGGATATCTCAATAGTTGTAATAATGTCCTCACAGTCATATTCGTAACTGATCTCATCATCGATGATAGACCATAGTCGGCACTTATGATCAAGACAACTAGTAACGAAAAATCTGTCATCAGTTGGGTGAAATTTCACACCAGTAACAAAATCAGCATGTTGAAATGTTCTCAAGGACTCCTTTCGGTCGACATGCCATAGTTTGACGGTATTGTCCATAGATGCTGTCAATAGAAAATTATTTTTTGACCAGTCTAGATCCAAAACATCACTCTGATGCTCTTTGAAGATTTTAAAAGGAGATGGATGGAATACAGGGGCATATAGATTGCCCGTTTCATCTGCCTCCTGATTTGTACTCTCAAGCTTTGCAATGTCATCCTCAACCTTTCCGCTATTCAGTTTGTTAAAAGTAGAGGATGCAGCCATCTGTTTCATCCTCAACATCTTCTTCGCCCTGGAAGCCTTTTCTGTCTCTCCGAAATTGTCCATCTCCCAACGTTCCACGGGAGAACTGATCACCTTCAATATCTTTACGGTACCATCTTTGCTACCAGTTGCCATATACTTACCATCCAGGCTGAACTGGCAGGCCCAAATAGCCTTTTTAACAGGATCTGAGTTGGATGCTTGCGATGATACTGATCCACGACCTCTACTTCTCGACCTACCTATGTGATTGGTAGTCATATCCGTGCTGAGTACCGGTTCATTAGAGGTATCCTTTAATTCCTGTGCAAGGAATAATCGCTTAAACAGACCGCAATGAACCTTTTTCGGCAGACACCTGATATAATGTGGCTTTTCCAGATACTCCTCGAACTGCTCCCTGTCTATAAAACTGAAATTCCAAGGTGTTGAGGTGTTCCCACTTCCAGACGAGCTCTGAGTCCCCGAACTGTTTGTAACCTTTTGGATTTGTTGCCTAATTTGAGCCAGAGAGTCCAGATACTGCTGTGGTGACGTTATTTGTTGTTCCAGTTCTGGCAGCCTGTTCATGTTGAACTTTAAGGGTTCGATGTCTGCTGAATATTCAATGCTCGGGTCCTCGTCGTCGAACACATTTGAAGCTCGATACGAGGCCTTCCGATTACTTGTTGATCTCTGTGGCCCTTGGCTGCGTAATATACCCTTTGAGGCCTCATCCATAATCCTCTTCCCGTTAAATAGGATATCGGGAATGCCATCCTCACCCGACTTGTCCTCGGAGACTTTGCGAACGCTCTTTAGCATGGCTTATGAGTCCAAAAAAAAGCTGCAATGATCTCTATGTGACAGTTGGTATCACCTAATCAATCAACAACGTCGAGATTATGTCCTTGGGTGTGAAATGAGAGAATGTTGTTACCTGTAGTCCTGATTTGTACGGCTGCTTCTATGCAAAGAGAAGTAAAAATAGATCCTTGAAGGTCTCCCCTTCTGCTAAGCCTGTATTTTATTCCGAGAATTCTGCTCTGCGCTTCCGAGACGAACCTTGAAAACCTGGAAGTAAAATATTTCAGCACAGGGTTCGATTTCTGAGATTTAACTGTTATCATAGAGTGTAGACATGTTAAAGTGGTACAGGCACTTGAACATTTGGCGTTTTTTTGTAATTTGCATAGAACTGTTGACCAAGATCTCGGCTGATCTGTCTCTAGGCGCCTACTATTTACGACAATCGGAAATGCTTGAGGCCCCATTTACCCGCCTTCTTCACAACCGAGACATATGAGAAATAAACTATGGGGACTCAACGAGCTCAATGATGCGCTTGTTAATCTTGTAATGAAGTAGTCTAGGGTCCATTGCTTTATGAATGTTACCCTCCTGGATGTTGAAATCACGTGTTTTTTCGAAAATTGCGAGTGCTCCGGCCTCACAAGAACGGGCGGACACCTGTCTTCAAACAGTGGCAGGTATTGCCAACTATATTAATTCGTGTATGTGCATTATTGTTGAACATTCTTATTAGGGAGTCCAACGACCGAGTGATATTATCAACCCAAACCGATCGAGGAACGTCATGTCTGTCAAGCCAATAGACTCATACATCAAGAATTCTGTTGGATTGTTTGAGGCCAATCCATCGCAGTCACTATTCTCCATAACATACAAGTGTCCAGAGAACGAAAAGAAGGCTCGTGTAACATTCAGAACACAGAATCCACACCTTGGTACTAGTTTTAAATTTGCCACTAACAAGAGTAAGGATGTGTCCCGTCTACTAAATGCTATGGGCCCAAGAGGTGTCTCCATTGTCCCAGGCCAGATTGAGAGACAAGCAATGAAGAAGGGAAAGAGAACTAGCATCAACAAGAAGAAGAGAACGCGGAAGTCCAAGATTGTTGATTCGCTTGGTGTGAGCAGTCTCATTGTGAATACCAAGGTTGCAGAGTATAAGCCTGTTCAAGCAACTCCAGCGGCCTCTGCCTCCGGAAATTCTGCATCTGGCAACAACAAAAAGAAGAACAAGAACAAGAACAAGAACAAGAAAAAGAATTAACATGCATACATATATATCTACACACTTTGTACTATAATAACAATAAGATTAATGTCATGATTGTTATCGCTATGTAAGATGAACACCCCAAGGGCTTGGGACCACTCATCTTGCGCTGCCATTCAATGAATATGTATGTGAATATAAATATTTGTATAGATGCATTTCTACTTAATGTCTCGATTGTAAGTGAACGAAATAACCATATTACCTAAGCTAAGGTGTTTATTTTCTTCCCTTATTTTTTCTCTTTTTACCCTTTTTACCCTTCTTCTTCTTCGCTTGACCACTCACTAAAGGCTTTGTGTCTGTATTGGTAAGCTCATTATCCAACAATACAGAGCGTGCTGCAGGGGAACCAGATGACAGCAGTGGCGTTTCCTCGTCAATGTCAGAAAGTACAGCATGATTTATTCCTACATCGGTAACTTCATACTCATTATTTTCTCTATCAAATACTGATGAGGTTCTCTCGTAGTGACCTAATGACTGGCTGGTACCCTGCTGAGAATTACTCCCGTAGTTACTCACGTAATCCTCGGGGTATGCTGGTGGGAAATCCTCTCCCTTTTGAAGAATGGTGTCCTTACTGGTCTCAGTCCCGTTGTAAGTTGGCGGGATTCCAATCTCACCATAAAGACTATTAAACTTATACTTCTTCACGTTTGCCTCGATAAACACAAACCCTAACTGACCAATATTGACTTGAAGTTCTACCTCATCACTCTCCACGTTATCATTATCAGCATATGCATCATGAACTCTCTCCAATTTAGGTGAAATATCAACCTCCTTCCCATCAGTAAGGGCTTCACGCATATCGAGATTATCAGGGTCCTCTAATAACCCTTCTTTGGAATATGTTCTGGTATATGAAGCATTCATGGCACCAATACAAGGGAATAAATCAACATCCACGTTCTGCGTGACATCCATCAGCCTCTTTCCGTTGTGCGTTACAAAGATGGTGCCTGACTTGAACTTAAATCCAAAACCAACAACATCACCTTCTTGTAATTTAGGTAATAGTGTAGATGCCTCAAATGGGTTATTGATCCTTAGTTTTCCTGTGGATTCATATGCGATTGAAAACTTCGCCATTCCAGGAATTCTAAAATATGGATATGGAACAGTACTCAGACCAATACTGAAAATGCTATTAGAGTTAACCTGATGTTTGTAGACTTTCACCTCAAAATATACAGCATCCTTTCTGTTATAAGGTAGTGGGTAGTTCATAACTGTAGAAGAACTCCTGTTATACTTTGTGAAGAGGATATCCAATTTATCCTGAATTAGGAAACTGGGTAAGAAATGACCTATCTTATCGATATTATCATTTATACTGGGGAGGAAAAAGAAAGCTTGGATACCCCTATCCTTGATGAAGGTTGTGTCGCTTGTGTCTAAGTAACTTCCGAATTCATCTGTGACTGGCGGGGCCATTTTCTGCAACTCCTTGGCACGAATGTAAAGCTCAACCTCAAACGGCGACATCTTTTTAAATGCCTCCTTCTCTCTATCTTCCAGAGTCTTTCCTCCTGGATCATCTGACTCATCTGAGAATACAGAGTCCAAAAGAGCATCCGAGTGTTTACCACTAAAGATCATGCGGAAGGGCCTGTTGATATTTCTCAGTCGTCCTCCGTTTACTCTGCGCCTACTATTTGCCAACTCCTCATCATAGTCCGAATCATCTCCTGAGCAGAAGGTAATATACGTGGCAATAATCAGTACGATAGTCATTAAAACGAGGAATGTGATGGAAAGGGATATCAGAAACGCCACACTAATCGTCTCCGGGTCCTCCCCTGGTGGAGGAGTCGGGATATTCGATTCATGAAAGGTACTTGTAACGAAGGCGGACGCCGTATGTGCTATATTTACAGTCTGTGAAGCTACCAAAGAACCAAAGACAACAGAGTTTGGAACATACATCGCTGGAATGTGCAGTGAGGTTTATGGTTTGTTATTATATGACGCCAACAAAATGGTGTTCAGCTATAGTAGCTAATGAAATAGTTTTATCTTCCTGTAGAAAATCTGTTTGAACTTGTTGCTTTACAGTTTTAGGAACAAAGTTTCATCTGAACGAGTTTATTACGTGTGTTCGTTATTTGTAAGATAGTCTATCCATCGCTTCTAAATTTACAGTGTTGTGGGGGCGCGGCGAGGGGTGGGGCTTTAACAACCCGGGCCTGTACAATATTTTTGCCTAGAAGCGTTACAAACATCGCAAAACCAAGTAACCGAAAATATTCTTAGAACAATGGGCACGGTGTACACAGAATGCTCAGTAGTAATAAAAAAGTGGCACTTTAAAATATGATTAGAAAGTGACGCTTAATTAGAAGTGTTACATACGTGATTGGGCTGCGAAAACGTCTAGACGTTTGTGATACGTTCTTGGAGTTGTGCTTAGGGTGTATGATATTTATAAATGCAGATGCTTACTTGTTATGTAGCTGTTGATATGGTGAAGTGTAGGGCTAATCGTCTGATTCATCACTTTCGTAGTCGCCCGCTACTGAACTCCATTCTATATAGTATTCCTGGACCATTTGCTTGTAATTCTTTAGGAACAGTGGATCAAATGGGAAGTAGCTTTGTAAATCTATAAACTGCTGTCTTGTAGCCAATGACCACGCACTAGTCCTGACACCAACGGATGGAGACTTCTCTCTGTTTGATGAACCTTCGGAGTTTGCCTTACCAGTAATACCCCTCAGTCTTTCGTTGTTGTTATTTTCGATAATAGTGAAGCAGTATGCAATATCCTCATGCTGGGTAATCCTAGCGAACATAAGCATGACGTTTTCATTACAGTATTTGAGAGGGTTGAATTTGGAAATGATCATCCTCTGGAAGAATTTATCCAGTTCACACTCCCAGGTCCCATCAACATCTCTGAACAGGTTACGTCTGAAGCAGAAGATGTAGCAGAGCGATTGGAATGCAGCGTAGAAATGCTTGAACCTATCCATTCCACCAGGTTCATCAACCTCCGTTTCTCTCTCAATAACATAGCGGTTCAACCACGATGTCAGGTAGCTGGCTACAAATATGATCTGTGTTCTAGATAGTTTGCTTGCCCTTGCAATGTATGAACCCAAGTATTGTAGAGATTTTATCTTCTTTTCGGATGTCTCATTTGGAGAGAACGAGATATCTATCAAAGTGACAAGGAACGAGTCCATCAATTCTGGTTGTTGCTGAGAAAGGATAAACATGATGTATTGGATGGACTTTGTAAAGTATGTGGGCAGAATATGCGTCTTGAACAGTGTTGTCAGAATGTTAAACACAACAACACCATCACCAGATTCCATATTTTCTGGTGTTAATTCCTTAGCAATAGCTCCACTTACTAAGGTGAGAATTGAATCCATCTTAACAGTAAGGTCTTTAATATTCAAAGAAACTTCCTTAACATACTCCTCATCGTCTTCGATATTGTTCCCATCTTCATCATCATCGTCATCATCTGAATTAATTTTGCTGTCATCGTTATCATCAGAGTCTGACGCATTGTCGTCATCATGCTCATCTTCGGAATCCTTTTCATCATCACCTTCCTCGAATCCTTCCTCAACGTCATCGTCCATTTCATCCAGTTCGTTCTGTAGCTCTACATCAAGAGAAATGATCTTCTCAATAATCAATGACCACACCTGGAACCTCAGCTCCTTACAATAGCTGGTCAAGTGTAGTAGGTTTGAGATATAGTTTACCAGATTCTTTCCCGTATCATTCTTGTTGGGGAAGAACCGAGCAAGGTACACATCGATGAAACTTATAGATGTTGGAATCATCCGGAGAAAATACTGTAGCAGCGCATGGTGGTTCCCGCAGTTCTCTGGAGCCAATGTGAAGTTAGATATTAGTATCATGGAAACATCCTGCCACCACTTGGGGATACTAGAACATAGAATTTGAATGAAACCAATGTATTTTGAAAGTGTAACAGCTGGTAACTCCCACCATTTCTCAAAGTTGAGAACAGACTGTACAAAATTCGTAGCTTTGGATGTTTCTACCCTGTTAACATTATTTGAGAGGATATCCAGGAGAATATTCATCTTCTGTGGGCTCAGTCTGTTGGGGTTTTTGGCGGGTAACGAAAGCTGGTTAGCGACATCATTTATCTTGGAATTATCCTTCGCCTCTAGATCCTCAAGTGCCGATTTTACAAATCTAGAGAACATCGCCGCTGAGAAGTCATCTGAATTTGTTCCTTCAGTTGCAGATGACAGTTGATGTAATGTAACCTCCTTTGCAAACTCTACTTTTCTCTTTTTGACATCCACAGGACTCGCAATGTCGTGTGGCACTCTCTTGTTGGTATTCTCAAAGGCCATCATGATTTAAACGTTTTGGTAGTAATGTGAAATCAAAGATTGGGTGGTAAAATTGTAATATGTGATATAATATATCAGTCACGTAATTGAGAAGAGGGGGTTATTCGATATTCTAAAGGAAGAATGATTGAATTAATGCAAAAAATGGAAATGGTCTGTATAAAATGGGGATGTGATAATAGTTAGAATAGCACTTCGGGAAACGTTTTCTAAACTATATATGACTGGAAACTGTGGGAACAGCGTATGGTGCTAAATGAAGATTAAGAAGAAGGAAAAAAAAACTGGCAACACCCGTGTAATGATGTATCACTCTGTTGTCTATGTAATATGGTACAGGCACCTCTGTAAAATGTTGGTTGATAAGTAACTTTTGGAAGGTCTTGATATCAATGGGATATTCTTCTGATTGTTATTACCTTATCCGTATAATGCTGGGTATACCATTTAAATGATGGGAGAAGCCCATCGTGAAATTTTTACCTCATCAGCCCGACAAAATTTTCTCTATACATTTCGTCCGCCAAAGAAGAAACAAGTGCGGCATCCCATTTTGAGGGATGTCGGGCGTTTGTGCGAGGCTTTCTGTGGAGTAGGTCGTCCGGAGGATGTGTTGAGGACGTCAATGATGATACTAACGAGCAATATACTTCTTGTATTCTCGGTCTGAAGTTAATAGATGCTGTTTTCATAAGGATTGATTTACTTTTCTGTAATAAATAGATACATAGATATATGTGTGGATACGATGTTTGTCGCTTACCTGATACTTCTGCCCTGGACCATCGAGGAACCGAGCTGTTCGTTGCCAACGTAGGTCCAGCCACCAAATTGCTTCTGGACACTCTCACTCAGATACTCATCAACAACACTGTCAACGGGTTTCTCCTTTGTAAACTCCTGATCGAAGTTGCTAGTATCAGCGGCGCTACTCACGCGTGGTTTATATGGTGGGATGTATCCCTTCATCCACAGACGCTTCCAAGACAGCTGACTGAAGAATGGATGGTTCTTGATCTCATCAGCGCCGTTACGGCCAAGTCTTCTAGTTGGATCTCTACTTAGGAGGCCAATCAGCAAGTCTTTGGCATCGCGGTCAAATCCGTCAGGGAAACGCAGAGGCTCCTGTAATATCTTCTTGTACATTTTTGGAACATCCTCATCGTAGTATGGAGGTAGACCCGTCAGCATCTCGTAGAGCAGAACACCCAAAGTCCACCAGTCCACAACCTTCGAATAACCTTGGCCTAAAAGTAACTCTGGAGCCAGGTACTCTGGAGTTCCACAAAATGTGTCAGTTTTGTCCTCGTCCTTCATGTTCAACTTACACAAACCGAAATCACACAGTGCGATGTGTCCTTGATAATCCAACAGGATATTCTCTGGCTTTAGGTCACGGTAGATGACATCGAGATCGTGCAGCGTCTCCAGAGCGCACAGCAGCTCTGCAGTGTAAAATCTGGAACGAGATAGGTCGAATCTTCCTTCTTTCTGTAAGTGGTAAAATAGCTCACCACCATTGATAAAAGCCAGGACAAAATACAACTTCTCAGGGGACTGGAAGGAGAATTTTAGAGGAACGATAAATGGACAATCAACCCTAGCGAGGACTGTTCTCTCGGCCAAGGTGTGTGTTACCTCAGACTTCGAGACAATGTATGATTTCCTAATGGCCTTCAGTGCATATATCTTTTGTGTGTCCTTCTTCCTCACCTGCATGACTTTACCGAAAGAGCCCTTACCGATGACCTTAAGGAGATCGAAGTCGTCAATGGTGATCGGCTTGTTCTTTGAAGGTTTGTAATCGACACTCAAGTTGATCCTGCCAAAACCGTTCTCTAGGACGAGCCAGTGATGGTTGTACAGCCTGATATTGGCTGCAGAATCGATTTGCAGGTTGATTGGCAAATGGAATGTGTCCAAGTGGATATCCTCGTTTCTATTAATTTTCTCGAGCATATTCCTGAGCTTCTCATCAGATGCACCCATCTTCTGCTGCCATGTCTTGGAAGGTAGGAGAATGGATGGGATACGTGCAAATACGTCGACCTTAAGGAATGGTAACTTTCTGGTGACATCAAACGTTGAGATCTTGTTGAAGATGGGCTGTTCCATGGTACCGTACTCGGGCTCGATTGTTGCCACAGTGTTATCAAACTCGATAGTGAAGTAGAGCAGTGGGTTTAGCTTGTTTGACCCAGGCAGTAGGATTGTCGCAGGGATAAACTTGGACGACACCTCGTCCGGGATGAGTGACTCGTCGCCAGGACCCTGGTTGTTCAGCGTGACGTGAGATAACTGAGAGATGAGCTGGTCAACATTCACGCCATGTGCTTGTGCCTGTGTCTGCTGTTGCTGCTGTTGCTGCGCATGATGGTGCTGTTGCTCGTTGTGGGCAGCACCTGAATTTAGCAACTTTGCCAGGATCTGGTTATTGGCCGTTATAGGGAATGGAAGGCTGAAACCGTCACCGTTATACACTTTGATAGTCATGACACCACCTGTAGAAGTTGAGGTATTTGGCACTGCCTGCTGTTGCTGGGAATTGAAGTCTGCGTGCTGGTTCACCTGTTCGTTCACATCTGGACCACTTCCACTGAACTGCGACAGCTCGTCCGAAGAAGTTGCCGTTACAGCGGATGCAGCATCCCGTGAAGAGCGTGTTGGAGCGATGAAACTGGGAGTATCCTCAGTGATAGTCTCCTTGCGATCGGCAGCGCTGCCCTCGGTGACGGTGTTGCTGCTGGATTTGTTGCTGTCATGATGGAAAAGACCCGAGGAGTGCTTGGCCTCTTTCTCCTCCTTGGACTTTCCAAACTTGAACTTGTTCTTCCAAGAGTACATGTTGTGTTGCTGTGTTGCTTTGTTTGTGTATTTGTGTGTGTGTATGTGTGTATGTGTGTTATTTATATGTGTGTATCAGTGGCGAGGAATCTTCCCTTTTTGAGTGGGTTTGTCATGTCTGATCCGCAACTGCGCCGAGCCCAGCGGGCCCGTTTCTGGCGCGAGATTGTGCAGATCACATGATAACAAAATAAAATCACATGCACAGACGAGACATGATTATCACAGGCTGAGACGAGACATGATTATCACAGGATAAAATGACGCTTTTCATATCACATAATTACATAACGGAAAGACAAGACTGTAGGAACGTAGTCCACCAGGAACTATTCGCACTCATGTCCCACGACACGTGAACATTATAGTATATCGTTCTATTGTATTATATCGCTGTTTCTATAGGAAAAAAGTATGGGCATTATATAAAAATATTCGTAAAAGTTTGCACAGACGCTCGTGCCAGAGACTCTAAGTTCTCACGGTTGGCTCCTCTGTGCCAATGAACTCCTTGAACTTGAGGAACTGGACCACTGGCTTGATGATGCCCTGCAAAAAGACCTGGGCGTCCTCGGTGTACTTGCTCTTGTCGTCAGTGTACTGCTCGATGTACAGTCTGATGGTGGCGCCGGAGGAACCAGTACCGGACAGTCTTAGCACCACACGGGCACCGTTAGACAGCTTGAAGTACAGACCCTGGTGGTCGGAGACAGAGCCGTCCAGGTCGGTGTAGGAGAAGTCGCCGGCCTCGGCAACGGTGACACCTGGAAGACCTGGGAAGGCGGAGCCGACGGTGTCTGGCTTTGAAACGAAGTCGTTCAGTAGGTCGACTACCTTGGCTGCATCCTCGGAGGTGATGTGCTCGTAGTCGTAACGAGTGAAGAAAGTACGGCCGTACTTCTCCCAGAACTCGTGCTGGATGGTGGCGATGGAGGCGACCTTGTCTGGGTTGTGCTTGTTGTATAGGGCAAGAACGTTCAACCAGGCGACAATGGCCCATAGACCGTCCTTCTCTCTGATGTGGTTGGAACCTGTGCCGAAGGACTCCTCACCGCAAATGGACAGCTTTTTGGCGTCGAACAGAGCGCAGAAGAACTTCCAGCCGGTTGGGACCTCGTAGCACTTCAGACCGTGCTTGGCGGCAACACGGTCGATGGCGGCGGAGGTAGGGAAAGAACGAGCGAGGCCGTAGATGCCCTGCTTGGCGAAGTATGGGATCTCGGCGGCGTACTCGGCGATGATGGCGACGGAGTCACCTGGGGAGACGAAGGCTGGGCCGGCACCGTAGATCATGTTTCTGTCACCGTCACCGTCGGAGGCGGCACCGAACTGGATCTTCTCCTTGTCGACACGGTCGACCAAAGTTCTGGCGTAGGTCAGGTTAGGGTCTGGGTGCAGACCGCCGAAGTCCGGCTGTGGGTGCCAGTTCTGCAGCACCTCATCTGCTGGCAGTTCGAACTCGTCGACGAAGATGGCGTGGCCGTATGGGCCGGTGATACCGTTCAGGGAGTCGAACAGCAGCTTGAAGTTGTTGGTGGCGCGCTGCTCGTGGATGAACTTCTTGATCAGAGGGAAGTCGAAGATCTCCTTCAGGAAGGTGACGTAGGCTGCGGTAGGGTCGATAATGTCGACGAGCAGTGGGCCGTACTTCTGGTTCTCGCCGATCTTGGCAAGGTCCAGCTTGGGCAGGCCCTTGATGATCTTGTACTCGGTCAGCTTCTTGGACACCTCCCAGATGGCGTTGGTGACGGACTCAGGGGCCGGGCCACCGTTGGCCAGGTTGTACTTGATACCCATGTCGTTCTCTGGACCACCTGGGTTGTGGGAGGCGGTCAAGATGATACCACCGGTGACCTTGTCGTGGTAGGATCTGATGACGTGGGAGGCGGCTGGGGTAGAAAGTAGACCGTGCTGACCGATGATCAGCTTCTTCAGCCCGTTGGCAGCACCGATCTGGGCGATCAGGTTCAGGACGACGTCGTTGTAGAAACGGCCGTCACCACCGACTACGAGAGTGGCGTCCTTGCTGCCCTCTGGAATAGCGTCCAGCATGGCCTGGATGAAATTCTCAGTGTAGTGTGGCTCGTGCATAAACACGGCGGTCTTCTTTCTCAGACCAGATGTACCGGGCTTCTGGTCCATGTAAGGCTTAGTAGCGACAGTCTCGATATTAAGGGACATGGCAATGAAAATACTAAAAGAAAAGCTTGTAAGTGTGTGAGTGTGTGTGTGGATGATCACTTGTCAATTGAGTACAACTGGAACAAAACGGTTTGTAATTTCTACTAGAATAATGCAATATGCAAATTAAAACAATGTAATATGCAAATTAAGAAAAACAAACAAAACAATGTAACTGGAACAAAATAGTGTAACAGCGGCAGACAAATAAGGTGGGCAGTTTAACAGAATACAAAAGAACAGCGGGAATGCGGTGTGCTTATATATACCTGGAATCAAAAAAAAAGGAGTTCCCGGGAGAACAAGTCTAGAATTAAGGGGGGGAAGCGGAGGGGAAAGAAAAGGGGAGGGCTAACTATCCGGTGTATACGGTGTATACAAGTGCAGGACAATAAAGGTATAAGGGGTGAGAATCTAACTGCGGCGCAAAAATTTTCAGACGCGGCTTTTCTCTGTTTGTTGTTGTGCTGCTTGGAACTTTGTCTCGAGCGGGGCGTTGCGAGGTGGGGTGGTGGGGGGATATACACAGACGGGGCCGCAGGCGGGAGAGTATAGATCAGGGGGCTGGCAGGTGAGCGCTTAGGGGAGCCTTGTGTGTGTGTGTGTGGCCGTGTATAGTGGGGGTGTTGTAGATTACTGCACAGACGGCGACGCAGGGAATTGGTGTGTTGGAGGGGAGGGTAGAGGGAGAGGGAGAGGGGAGGGGAGAGGCCAGAACACGGCAGATTGGAGAGGGCGGGCTGGGCGCTTATATACGTGTGGCTGGGTGTGTGGGTGTGGTTAGTGTGGGTGTGTGGGTGCTGGGTGTGTTGGGCGGGTCCGGGTGTGTGCGTTCCGGTGGGCACCCTTGTACACGGCGGTGGGCTGTGGCGGTGCACTGTGGCGGTGGGCTGTGGCGGTGGGCACCTCGGCGGCTCCGGGCGGGCGTTGTCCGGGTGGATGCTCGGGCGAGAGGTGCCCGGGCGAGAGGTGTCCGGGCTGTCTTGCCCTGCCCCGCCTCGCCGCGTGTCCCTGATTCTGGGACTGCAGGGCTCCGGTCCCCTCACCTCGATGGGGCTGTGTGTTCCGGGCATGTGTGTAGATACACCGCCCCTTTTCTTGGCGGCGTGTTCTTGTTGTATATAAAGGGCCTCTGTCTTGTGTGCGCTCGCTCGGCTATTTTTCGTGTGCCTGTTGTCTCGTGCCGTTGGGCTCGTGCCGTTGGGCTCGTGAATTGCTCGGCGGTGTTTGTCTCGTGCGCACGTTTTTTTCAACTGAGCTAATCACCGCTCGGTGTCTGTCATTTTTGCTCGTCTTGGGGTGTCGTGCGCACTTTTCTGAGGGATTTTTGCAGGGCGATGCTAGCGCATTGCGTAGTGATTGCTTCTAGGCAACTGTTATATAAGTAGGGTCGGGCCTATACCACTATTGACCTTTGTCTTGTTCTCTTGGTGGTGGATAGTACTGCTGTAGTTGCACACACACATACACACACACCCACACACCCATCTTATTATGAAATTTACTGCTGAACCTGGATACTTTGCCTCCTTTGCCACACCCGGGCAAGCCGCGCTGGACTCGACCGTCGAGGACCACAATGTGCTGATTGCCCATGGCGACTGGAAGGAGCTGTACGAGGCCATGCCCCAGGACACCGCCGACGCTCAATACAAGCTGCTTATCCTCGCCCGCCACGGCCAAGGGTACCACAACTACTCCATGGACAAGTACGGCGAGAAGCTGTGGGACGACTACTGGGCCATGCTGGACGGGGACGAGGGCGGGTCCTGGCTGGACGCACACCTGACCCAGGTCGGCAAGGAGCAAGTCTCCGCCACGGGCCGCGACATGCTGCTGCCGCTCGTCGCGCAGCTCGGGTTCCTCCCCCACATCTTCTTCAACTCGCCCATGCGCCGGTGTCTCGAGACATTCGCCTACTCGTGGGGCCAGGTGCTCGCCAGCCAGGGCTCCTTGCTGCGCGGCGGTTCCCGGGTGGACAACCGCGTCGTCGAAATGCTGCGCGAGAACCTGGGGTCGCACACCTGCGACAAGCGCGTGCCGCACTCGGAGTCCCTGGCGGAGTACACGGACTACGCACTGCCCGCGGCCGGTGGAGTGACTGTGAACTGGATCTACGAGGACGGGTACGACGAGGAGGATATGCTGTGGGAGAAGGAGCACAGGGAGACGCCCGATGAGATGGACGTGCGCACACGCACGGGCCTGGAGACCCTGTTCGGCCAGGCCAGCGACCCACAGGACAAGTTCCTGTCTCTGACGTGCCACTCGGGTGTCATCATGAGTGTGTTGAGGAATCTGGAGCACCCGGGCGTGGACAATTTGCAGACCGGTAAGACCGTCGCCGTGGTCGTGAAGGTGACACAGTAGGGAGAAAACGTGTTTACTACGCGATGCAACAATACACACAACAATATACTATGATATACCATGATATACTATACAACAATATACGATACAACAATACACACAACGATATACCATGATATACTATAAAACAGTATACGATACAATATGCTCTACAACCGGTACACCTACGCATTGCCCATCGCCCGCTGCTTCGTGTGCAACTATGCGCCACTTTGTATAGGGATTTTATATTTAGGCAATACGCAGGTGCGCATGTAATAATTACATACACACAAACATACAATATAAGCACATAGGTCTGTGGCCCGTTGGTTATAGTCCCAAGTGACAACGAGGACGATAGTCCCACGTGACAACGAGAGCGATAGTCCCCACGTGACACAATCTAGCATAATAGCCGCCGATAACCAACCGCCGCACATTAAACAGCGCGCCGCGCTTCATTGTCCGCTGTTGCCCTCCACTTTTTTGCCGGCACCGGCAGTTGGCGGTCGGCGCTCGCCGGCTGCTTTGACCTCGTGCGGCTCCTCGTGCTGCCTCTTCTGTGTCGCGGACCGATGGGTCATCGTGCCACAGCCCGCAGTGCCCTTTCCCGGTTGCCTGGCCAGGACTTGACAGCTCGAGACAACAAGAGGCAGCAAGCGTTTGGTTACATGAGTAATACAAGAAACTGTGGATGTGCAGCATCGGTGTTGGGAGTGCTGAGCATGATTCACCACAGCACAGTATATAAAAGAACAGCATGGTTTGTAGAAATATATATATTTGCACCGAGCTCTTATTCTCGCTCTTGCTCTTGCTCTTGCTCTCGTGTTTCTTCCCTGTTCTTTTCTTTTTAGATTAGTTGGAATGGAACACAACCAACCATCAACCCACTTTATTTTAGTTACCAGATGATCAGCATCAGATCGGCAACAAGGGGTTGCGCAAACTACCCAAAATGTATAACATACGCCCAGAGACACGCCCGTAATTTCTACTACACGAACCAGCGCGCTGTGCAATATAGTGCGATTAGCAACAGATCCTACTCAGGGACCGCGGTGCTACGCACCCCTGCTGTACAGGTTTCTCCCAGAGAGGATGCTCAACAACAGCACAATGCAATTCCACATGTTAACAAAAATTACCGCACAGAACATCCCAATGACCACTCATTCGTAGGGATGACTGGTGGCCAAATCTTTCACGAGATGATGGTCCGGAATAACGTCGACACAGTGTTTGGATACCCAGGTGGTGCCATCTTGCCGGTGTACGATGCTATTCACGACTCTAAAGCCTTTAATTTCGTCCTGCCCAAGCACGAGCAAGGTGCCGGCCACATGGCCGAGGGGTACGCCCGTGCCTCAGGGAAGCCCGGTGTGGTCCTTGTGACATCTGGTCCAGGCGCCACTAATGTGGTGACGCCGATGGCCGATGCCCTGGCTGACGGAATTCCCTTAGTGGTATTCACGGGACAGGTAGCCACCAGTGCTCTCGGGTCCGACGCATTCCAGGAGGCCGATGTCCTGGGCATTACCAGACCTTGCACCAAGTGGAATGTGATGGTGAGATCCGTCGATGAGATGCCACAGCGTATCAACGAGGCGTTCCGCATTGCGATGAGCGGCAGACCTGGACCAGTCCTCGTGGACCTGCCAAAGGACGTCACCGCGGGCATCCTACGTAAACACATCCCTGTAAAGGGCTCGATCCCAGAGATGCAGGTATCCAGCGCAATCAAGAACTTCCAGCACGAGTACACCATGGAGAGAATCACAAAGGCTGCCGATTTGATCAACAACGCAAAGAAACCCGTGTTCTTTGTTGGTGGTGGTATTTTCAACAACGAGGAAGGGCCAAAGCTTCTGAAACAGCTGAGCGACAGAGCTAATATCCCAGTGATGACAACTTTGCAAGGCCTGGGAGCATTCAATCAGGAAGATCCAAAATCTCTAGATATGGTCGGAATGCACGGTAGCGCAGTGGCTAACATGGCTATGCAGAATGCAGACGTCATCATCGCAGTGGGTGCCAGGTTTGACGACCGTGTTACCTGCAACATCCAGAAGTTTGCGCCGGCAGCCCGCATGGCTTCCATAGAGGGCACAGGTGGTATCATCCAGTTTGAGATCAACCCAAAGAACATCAACAAGGTTGTACAGACGGATGTCGCAATTGAGGGTGACGCTGCTGTGAATTTGGAGAAACTGCTACCATTGGTATACCCACAAAAGAGCAGAACCGAATGGTTTAGCGAGATTGCCGAATGGAAGCACAAATACCCTTACGACTACATGAAGGAGACCGCGGAGTCAAAGATAAAACCACAGACTGTTATATCGAGACTTTCCAAGATTGCCAATGCCACAGACAGAGAGGTCATTGTTACAACGGGTGTTGGACAGCACCAGATGTGGACAGCACAGCACTGGACCTGGAAGAACCCACGTACATTCATCACCTCGGGAGGCCTGGGGACCATGGGTTACGGTCTGCCTTCTGCAATTGGTGCCCAGGTCGCCAAGCCAAAGGCACTGGTCATTGACATAGATGGCGATGCCTCTTTCAACATGACATTGAACGAGTTAAGTTCAGCGGTGCAGGCCGGCGTGCCAATCAAGATTCTGCTACTAAATAACGAGGAACAAGGCATGGTTACTCAGTGGCAATCGCTTTTCTACCAGAACCGTTACTCCCACACACATCAGCTGAACCCTAACTTCATAAAACTAGCCGAAGCCATGGGTCTGAAGTCTATGAAGGTCGCTAAGCTGGACCAATTGGACAGCACCTTGAGGGAATTTGTCGCCACCCCAGGACCAGTACTCCTGGAGGTAGAGGTGGAAAAGAAGGTACCCGTTCTTCCAATGGTTCCTGCTGGTAAGGGCCTTGACGAGTTCCTCAGCTTCGATCCTGAAGTCGAAAAGGAACAGAACAGGATTCGCCATGAGCGCACAAACGGTCTTCACTAAGGAAATTCAAACAAGCTAGCACACAGCGAAAAGACCGCACAATCACTTGTAATAGGCGAACGTAGACACACCACACATATAAATATATATACACACATTTAATAGACTAATCCAAAAACAAATATCAGACGAAACATCCGTACAACTTGGCACATTTCGAGACTTTGAAGGTGTCGCATCTTTCTTGACTGCGCCATCCTATGACGCCTCGTTCTACCGAATTTTGATCGTTCGCGACGACTGAGGTTATTTTGTTCGGAATAGGAGAAATCACATCAAGTCAAGGAAAAAATATGTGTAATGTCTGCTATATTTACCGACAGCATAGTACAACCTGTAAAAGGGATAACATACTCTCCTTTTTATAACTTTGTCAAAGTTTTCATTTTTCTTTCGATAGGTTAATACTGACAACACATCCTCTGTAGAAAGCCCATACAAACTATCCAAACGATATGGCGATCCTAAGGAGAGGTGCTCGTAATAAGACGGCTCAGGCCCCGGAGAAGCGCTCTGCCAAGATTAAGAAGGCCACGTATGATTCAGGAAAGAAGAAGGAGGTCGGTGTCTCAGACCTGACACTTTTATCAAAGATTTCCGACGATTCAATTAACCAAAATCTGAAAAAGAGATTCGAGAATGGTACTATTTACACATACATTGGCCATGTGCTGATTAGTGTGAACCCTTTCCGCGACCTAGGTATATACACCCAGGCAATCATGGAATCGTACAAGGGAAAGAACAGACTGGAAGTTCCACCCCATGTCTTTGCAATTGCTGAAGCTATGTACTATAACCTAAAGTCTTACAATGAGAACCAGTGTGTCATCATTTCAGGGGAGTCTGGTGCTGGTAAAACGGAAGCTGCCAAGAAGATTATGGAATACATTGCAGCATCTTCTACTGGCCATTCGGAGTCTATCGGTAAGATCAAGGATATGGTTCTTGCCACTAACCCATTGCTAGAGGCGTTTGGTTGTGCAAAGACCCTAAGAAACAACAATTCATCCAGACACGGTAAGTACCTTGAGATCAGATTCAACGCTCAATTCGAACCTTGCGCTGGTAATATCACCAACTACTTGCTTGAGAAGCAAAGAGTTGTTAGTCAAATTAAGGGTGAGAGAAATTTCCATATTTTCTACCAATTCGCCAAGGGTGCTTCAGAGAACTATAGACAAATATTTGGTATCCAGAAGCCAGAACAGTACGTTTACACATCGCGCTCTGGTTGTACATCCGTTGAAAATATGGACGATGTTGCAGAATTCCAAGAGACCATCAATGCTATGAACGTCATTGGTCTCCCACAGGAGGAGCAAGACCAAATTTTCAGAATGCTGGCTGCTATTTTGTGGGTAGGTAACATTTCTTTCGAGGAAAATGAAGAAGGAAATGCTCAAGTTAGAGATACATCTGTTACAGACTTTGTTGCTTACCTTCTTCAAGTTGATGCCCAAATTCTGAACAAGGCTCTAACTGAAAGAATCATGGAGACAAGCCATGGTATGAAGAGAGGCTCTGTTTACCATGTTCCACTAAACCCGGTCCAAGCTAATGCTGTCAGAGATGCACTTGCCAAGGGAATTTACAACAACCTATTCGACTGGATTGTTGACAGAGTCAATGTCTCTCTGCAAGCGTTCCCTGGTGCTGATAAATCTATTGGTATTCTAGATATTTACGGTTTTGAAATTTTTGAGCACAACTCGTTCGAGCAGATATGTATCAACTACGTCAACGAGAAATTACAGCAGATTTTCATTCAATTGACATTGAAATCCGAGCAGGAGACATACGAAAGAGAACAAATTAAGTGGACCCCAATCAAATACTTTGATAACAAGGTAGTCTGTGAATTAATCGAAGGTAGACGTCCACCAGGTATCTTCGCAGCTATGAATGACTCCATTGCTACCGCCCATGCAGACTCCGACGCAGCTGACCAGGCATTTGCCCAGCGTTTGAACCTGTTCACCTCCAACCCGCACTTCGAGTTGAGACAGAACAAGTTTGTTATCAAGCATTATGCAGGTAATGTGACATATGATATCAATGGAATCACCGATAAGAATAAGGATCAACTACAGAAGGACCTTGTTGAACTAATGGGTACTACCCAAAACGAGTTTGTCAAGATCATTTTCCCTGATAATGTAGACAGAGAATCCAAGAGAAGACCACCTACTGCTGGTGACAAAATTATCAAGAGTGCTAATGAACTTGTTGACACAATCTCAAAAGCGTCTCCATCATATATTAGAACAATCAAGCCCAACCAGACCAAGTCTCCAAACGATTATGACGACCATCAAGTTCTACACCAAGTCAAGTATCTTGGTCTGCAGGAGAATGTTCGTATCAGAAGAGCAGGTTTTGCTTATAGACAAACATTTGAGAAATTCGTGGAGAGATTCTATTTACTTTCTCCACAATGTTCATATGCTGGTGATTACACATGGCAGGGTGAAACTCTGGATGCTGTCAGACACATCCTTGTTGATGCTGCTATTCCCCAGACTGAATACCAAGTTGGTGTTACATGTGTATTCATCAAGACGCCTGAAACCTTATTTGCTCTTGAACACATGAGAGATAGATACTGGTATAATATGGCTGCAAGAATCCAGAGGGCATGGAGAAGATTCTTACAAAAGAGAATCGATGCAGTCGTAAAGATCCAACGTGCTATCAAAGAGAAGAAGGGTGGTAATAAATATGAGAAGCTTCGTGACTACGGTACTGAATTGCTGGATGGAAAGAAGGAGAGAAGATCGATGTCTCTGTTGGGTTACAGAGCTTTCATGGGCGACTACCTATCCTGTAACGAGTCTAAAACTAAGGGATCCTATATCAAGAGGCAAGCTGGAATCAAAGATCATGTTGTCTTTTCTATTAAGGGTGATGGTCTACAGACAAAGTTTGGTAGATCTGCCCGTAGACTCAGAAAGATCTTTATTCTTACTGCCACCAAGTTCTATATTATTGGTCAGACCAATGTGCAGAATTCGATGCAGTATACAGCGGAATACGCTATTAATCTAGATCAGATCAAACAGATCAGTCTGACTGAACTCCAGGATGATTGGTTAGCTCTCAATCTTTCAAATAGTAATCAACCAGATCCATTGATCAACACATACTTCAAAACTGAGCTTATCACTCACATCAAGAAACTGAACAACAACGTCCGCATTAAGATTGGACCAACTATTGAGTACCAAAAGAAGGTCGGCAAAGTACACAGAGTGAAGGGATACGTCACTGACGCAGCTCCAAAGTGTGGTGATTACTACAAGTCCAGTACAATTTCTGTTAGACGTGGTAACCCTGCCAATTCTGTTTCAAATAAGAAACCAAAGAATAATGGGTCCGGTGGTTATGTAGCACATACCTCCTCAAAACCGGCTAAACATGTTACTAGAACAGCCAGCAAGAGGGTACCAGCACCACCACCAAGTAACAATGGCGCATCATTGGCTGCTACAGCAGCTCAAGCGGCCTACCATCCAAATGGTAAGTCAAAACCAGCACCACCGGCACCTCAGGCATCTCATAAGCCTAGACCAAGTCCTCCTGTCAAGAAGACACAGAGAAAACCAGCTCCAAAACCTACCCCTAAGCCAAGAAGCAAGCCACAACCCCCACAGCCTGCTGCAGCTCAGAAACAGGCTAGTATTCCTCCTCCACCTCCTCCACCACCTGCTGCAACTCCTGCAGAACCAAAATTTGAGGCTGCATATGATTTCCCAGGTTCAGGCGCTCCTTCTGAACTACCATTGAAGAAGGGTGAAGTTGTCTTTATTACCAGACAAGAGCCAAGTGGCTGGTCCCTAGCCAAACTATTAGATGGTTCTAAGGAAGGTTGGGTTCCAACTGCTTACATGACTGAGCACAAAGAACAAGCTGGTGGATCGATCCCTCCAGCCCCACCCATGGCTTCCGGTGCAGCTGTCAGCGTGCCTGCTCAACAGCAACAAGCACAGCCCGTTCAAGCTCAACAAGCTGCTCAACCGGCCGCTGCTCCACAACCTAGTTTTGCAGATGGTCTAGCATCTGCTCTGGCTGCAAGGGCCAACAAGGTTAGAGATGATAGTGAAGAAGAAGGTGGGGATGACGATGACGACTGGTGAGCGAAATAGCATCATCATTACTTTGAATGTTATGCTCATTGTATAGATATTAAATTTATAATAGCTGTGGACCAGTGGATTTAATCTATTGATGACCACAGCGTACAAACAAACAAACAAACAAAAAATACAAATTTTATTTAATTAGTTTTATTGCTTCTATATGTGTTGAGTTCAATTGAAGCTCGTGCGCTGTTATCTGCGCGAAAGGTACTGTAAAGCTCGCTCTTTTTTTTCATCGTCTGTAAAGCTACGGAAGAACGATGCCCGCTCCATGTTGATGTAAACAAAAAGGAGGATAAACGATTGCTATACGTGCCAATATATATTTGCGGACTGTCTTAATTATACAAGTTGAAGGCTTGAAATTCCTAAACGTCCATATACAAAGCTTTACTAGTCATGTCCAATGGTTTAGCTGATAGCAGCTGGTCCAATAGAGATCTCCAAGTTACAGATGATATCATTATGTCGCTTGGAGAGATCTTGAAGTCTTTCTCAGAGTATCTCTCTAACCACATCCATGTTCTCAACAAATTCATCAGTCATATGCGTAGAGTATCGACCCTAAGATTTGAGCGTACAACTCTGATTAAATACGTTAAGAAACTAAGATTCTTCAATGATGTTCTTATCGAATATGATCTTAACAAGATGAAAAAATACAACAATAACAATAGCAACGCATTGTGCGAGGCAATCAAGCCAATTGCAATGTATCTTGAGAAGGTTCTAGAGGTTCTTGATCTGTTGAACTTTTACCTTACCCAGTCGTTGCAAAAGGAGATCATTTCGAAAACATTGAATGAAGACCTAACATTAACAGATGCAAGCATTATTGCAATTGACGATACATATAACCACTTTGTGAAGTACACCCAATGGATGGTCGAATCACTAGGTAATAATAGTGATCTATTAAAGCTAGAAGTAATCAAATTTGCATTAAAATGTGCCGAGGAGGATGGGACAAACCTCGAGGAGACCGATAACATTTTTCTACAGCAAGTCATTGAAGTCGAGGATGAGGAAGAGTATGCTGTACTAACGCAACAATGGGCAAAAGTTTTACAAGGTAAACTAGAGGCCCTAAATGTTGAGTATGGGAAACTTTCTGATAAATGGCACGAGAAGTTTGGCAAGTCAAAAAACTAAACTACATGAGCCCATATCTAACGAGTTAACGATCAAGAATTTCGCAGAACCAACCAAAGCTGACCATCATAAGATAGAAAGCATTAGTGAAGTTTATATATTGCATTTATAAATTTATAAAATATCAATTTCATTGAACTCTATTGTAAAGGAAATTAAAAACCGATGACTCTGTCCATAGTGTGTATATTTTTTTTATGAAAACTGTGGACTGAAAATATCGTCCACCAAAAGGTAGCCGTCCTTAAGACCTAGGAACTTAGAAGAAGAATCAATAAGCATCTCTTCAAGGACATTGACTAGCAGGATATAAACCAAAAAAATGGGAATTGAACTGGGCCTGTCTAGAATTAGTAAACTTCTTGCGTACGCAGGAAGTCCCCATGAGAAATTGAAGGTTCTCCATGTTGCAGGAACTAACGGGAAGGGTTCAGTTTGCACGTATCTATCAACACTACTACAGAACAAGGATGATCCTGCAATCAAGATTGGAAAATTCACTACGCCACATTTGGTTGATGTAACGGATTCTATCATGATTAACAACATGCCTATTCCAAAACCTGAGTTTGAGCAGATCAGGTCTAGTCTGACTAAATTAAACGAAAAACATCTTTTGAAATGTTCAGAATTCGAGTTGTTGACATGCATTGCATTTTCCTATTTTCATAAATCAAGTTGCAACTGGTGTGTTCTAGAAGTTGGTCTAGGTGGGAGACTTGATGCGACGAACATTGTTCCTGGGTTTAATAAGTACGCTTGTGGAATTACTAAGATAGGTCTTGACCACCAAAGTTTTCTCGGAAGTACACTTTCAGAAATAGCGTACGAGAAGGCGGGAATCATTACCAAAGGGACACGATATGCCGTCGTTGATGGAACGAACGACCAATCTGTGCTCGATGTTGTGCAAGAAAAATGCAGAGAGGAGATGTGTGACTTAAAGATCACAGATAATGCGATCAATCACAACATAGTGAAAACGACCTCGTGGGGAGATATTAAATTCCCCAAATTACCTCTGAATGGCGAGTACCAAATTTTCAATTTCAGAATAGCTCTAAATATCTTGGATCATCTGAAGCAATCAAAAGAAGTCAACCTTACTCTTGAGCAAATTAACGAAAGATTAGTGAATACTACGTGGCCTGGTAGATTGCAGGTATTGAATTTTCATATTAACAGGAACCGCACAGTTCCTCTTCTGTTGGATGGAGCGCACAATGGCTGTGCCGCTCTAGAGTTAGAGAAGTTTATTAGAAAGGAGTATGGCGAACAACCACTAACCTTCGTGACAGCAGTTACATCAGGTAAAGACCTAGGTCCCCTCTTTGGACCACTTTTGAGACCAACTGATGAAGTCGTCACAACACAATTTTCACCTGTGGAAAGTATGCCATGGATTAAAGCGAACGAAGCTGAGAGTCTATCCTCATTCATCAGGGAAAATTACACAACTAATACTACATCTGAACCATCTCTAACTAAATTGTTCCATGATTTAAGTGATAGAGCAGAGGCAGGAAGTACCAAACCTATTATTGTTTGTGGATCTCTCTATTTGTGTGGAGAGATACTGAAGATGGATCAAGAAAACAGAGTGTAGGAATATTTTCTCACATGTGCACCTGACTTTCCAGAAGAGGAATGCGACACTGATATCATGGACCGTAATCTTGGGTTTTTAAATGAAACAGAATAATTCATTATATGTATTTCTTATACTGATATTTTTTATAGATTTTGATTTGCTGTCGGCATCAAGTCCGCCTCCCTTTAGCGGATACATTTTTTTGTCATTAATAGAAGAAGAGCAGCGTTTCAGCATTAAAGTAGTCTATAAACAAGGAATACACCTTACTGTGCAAATACTGTAGTAATTCAACTCCTTCTTTTATCGCATGCAGTAATCCAACAATGAATGTTTTAAGAACTAAAGGTCGTCTAATAACGAGATTTACACCATTTGTATACACTTTATCTCGGTGCAATTCATACTCAACTAAAAGCTCCTTATTGAGGTCCAGTTTTATCCCAGCTGGGAGACAAAACATAGTTGGTTATGCACTTCTCGGACTGACAGCATGTGGTTTATGGTGGAATTTCTACCCGCACAATCCTTACCCACCATCTATAAGTAAGTGTTTAAGAAAGGCATCCTGGGAAGAAATCAAAACCAAAGACTATGAAAAGAGTATATTATATTACGAAGATGCCCTGGGAGAATGCAGAAAACTTAATTACAGTCCATTAGATGACAAATTAACCGGGATTGAGATAAAGATTGCCGAAATGTACGAGAAACTTGGAAACGAAAGTAAAGAGACCGAAATTTATCTTTCATTATTGCAGAAATTATATAGTGGTATCAAGAACTCAACAACTGAGGAACAAAAGACAAATCTAATGAAAAGGGACCTATCTGTTCTTATAAAGATGGTTCAAAATATGAATGCAAATGCTGCTACAAAGAGAAACTTTTTACAAATGCATATCAACCTTGTGCAGGATGAACTCGAAAGGAGCATACCGTCTCTTTCAACCATCATGGCAAAGGGAAATGAAGCCATATTTTTGAATACTTCAAATCCAAAGTATGCTACCTTAATGAATGACATCAATAAAACTTCCAGGTATTTTACAAACATCAGGGAAGAATTCCTAATGACAAGGGAGTTGTACACTGACATATGCATAGAATCGAAGAAGATGGACGATGCTATTCATACAAAAATGATAACTATTGGATGGATGGTATTGATGGGTATGGATCAAGCTGATATTCTAATGTCCCAGGCCAACTTGGCAGGATTAATGTACATGAAAGCTGAAGATATCGAATACTCAATCCATCAACTGAAAACTAGTAATGATGGGAGTTCAAAAGAGGATACTATCAAAGTATTATCCCAAAGATACAACAGTATACTTGGGATGGCAGAGGACTACTATCAGACAGTATTAGACAAAAGCAAATTAATCAAAGCTACATTTCCTTTAGGTCAAGATAATGATGCGAAGTCATTACAAGTAACAATTCTTTCTTTATATGGGTTAGGAGTGATTAATCTTCACCGTGGTAACAATGAAATGGCGTCACGATTTTTAAAGCAATCTAAAGTTTTAGCAGAGGAGTATAATTTTCTAGATATGCTAGAGGAGTGTGACAGAGAATTGGAAAAAGTGCCTCCTTCTACTTTTTAAATAGCGTCATTTTATTATAAACACTATATATATATATATTCTTTTATTATACTTAAAATAGTAAATATTCAGATGCGGCGGTGTGTCTGACTCGGCTGCTTTATCGACCTTAGTAGTACATTTTCGGCTCTAAGGCGGAGAGTGTACAATGACCAGTAATATCTGGGAACGATATTACCAAAAAAAATCCTGGGCAAAAATCCTAGAAAGTTGGTTTATAGAATCAATAAGGTCTAATCTACGATTGGTACTATTATATTGGAGTAAAACCTGACGAAGTTGTAATAACCATACATCGAGACCCTTCCAGCTATAGATACATATCATCTTAACTAAAACAGGGATGTATCGGGTCATCATACCAGCAACGCCACTGAGTGCAGGCAAGGCTCCTTCTATTTCCCTTTTCTGCGGAATTGCAAAGCGATACTTATCCACAAACAGTACACCAAGGAAACAACATTTATCTTTAAAAGACGTGTTCGACGACAATATCCAGTGGAGAAAGCTCAATGACCAAAACTATCAGTACAACAATTCACAGGGTAGCAATACTACATACAAAGACAAATTACTCTCTACAATATCAGGTATCACAAAGGATAACGAGAAGAATGTTGGACTATTCAACAATCCATATCTGACCAATGCCAAGGGCTTGAGGGAATTCAGTAAGGCCTCTCTAAAACAAGCACAGGAATTAGTAGACAAGATGAGGACAGACACATCAGAGGAGGGCATTAGAAATTACGTGGTTAACCTGGACAAATTAAGTGATACACTTTGTCGTGTGATTGATCTATGTGAGTTTATCAGATCCGCGCATCCGGACGAACGCTTTATCAATGCTGCACAGCAGTGCCACGAAGAGATGTTTGAATTTATGAATATTCTCAACACAGATGTCAAACTCTACGAAACATTAAAGATGATTTTGGAAGACTCCAGAATCCTAAAGAAACTGTCTGCTGAAGAGATCAAGGTAGGCAAAATATTGCTAGAAGATTTCGAGAAATCAGGCATTTGTATGACATCTGAAGTTCGAGAAAAATTCATTTCGTTATCGCAGGATATTAGTCTTGTAGGCCAAGACTTTATAAACAATACTGGAGTAGCCCGCGAAAATCATATTCTACTCGATAGAGATACATTAGCTACAAGCGGTGTTCCTGTCTACTTACTTGCACAACTCAAAAAGGACATTACGGGAAAGCATTTTAAAGTCCCGACTTATGGGGCCATACCCTTCGCTCTCTTGAGAACAAGCAAAAATGAAAAAGTCAGAGAGGAAATATGGACCGCATTGCATAGTTGTCCAGATGATCAAATAACACGCTTGACACATCTTGTCAAACTTAGGTCCATCCTAGCTAATCTAATGGGCAAGTCAAGTTTTGCTGAGTACCAGCTAGACGGTAAAATGGCCAAAACACCTCAAGGTGTTCAGAACTTCATTGGGTCGTTAGTAAAGTCTACCAAGCCTATTGCTGCAGAAGAACTAAAATTCATAGCTAGTCAAAAATGCAATGATATGGGTCAGAAAGAACCTTCTGAACAGAGTGACATACTATCTCTAGTTAGACCATGGGATCGTGACTATTATACATGGTTAGAGAAACAAAACGAAACAAATTCCGAAGGCATATCTGAATCTGAGCCAATATCAGTGTATTTCACATTAGGTCGTGTTTTGGAGGGACTTTCTCAGGTATTCCGTAGTATTTACGGATTAGAGTTGAAACCAGAAATTCCCAAGATTGGAGAGACATGGTCACCAGAGGTTCGTAGAATTAACGTTGTGTCCGAAACAGAAGGAATCATCGGCGTTATCTACTGCGATTTATTTGAAAGAGCAGGGAAAACACAAAATCCTGCCCATTTTACTGTATGCTGTTCTAGACAAACATATGAAATAGAGAACGATGAATCTATTATGCAGATTGGAAAGGATTCTCAAGGTGTAAGATTCCAGTTACCCATTATCTCACTTGTGTGCAACTTCTCTAAGACGCAGGTTTCTCCAAATGATTCGATGTGCCTCCTTCAATTGAATGAGGTCGAGACATTGTTTCATGAGATGGGACATGCTATGCACTCTATGCTAGGGAGGACGAAATTGCAAAATATCAGTGGTACCAGATGTCCAACCGATTTTGTGGAGCTTCCAAGTATTATAATGGAGCATTTTGCAAGAGATCCTAGAGTACTGAGAAATATTGGTAAACACTATATTACTGGAAAATCAATTCCTGAAGAATTGCTTCTTAAGCAACTAGAGGAAAATAAATTTCTACAGAGTTGTGAAACGTTTGCCCAGGCCAAGATGGCCATGCTAGATCAGGAACTTCATGGTGCAAGTATCGTTCAGAATATCAACACTTTAGATGTCGTATCTATGTATCAGGACGTTGAACGCAGATCACAGGTTTTGGTGGATGATAAAAGTAACTGGTGCGGCAGATTTGGTCACCTATACGGGTATGGCGCGACATATTACAGTTATTTATTAGACAGGGCTATCGCGACAAAGGTATGGGATAAGCTATTCTCCTCAGATCCATACAGCCGCACTGGCGGTACTCAGTTCAAAGAAAAGGTACTGAAGTGGGGAGGGCTCAAGGATCCATGGACCTGCATTGCGGACGTTCTGGAGCAACCTAGTCTGAACCACGGTGATTCAAGAGCCATGATGTATATTGGTAATACACACGATCTTTGAGTACCATCAATTGTAAATAAAAGATATATTTCCACCATTTCCACAGTAAACTATAGTCGTACTCTGGTTGTAAATATACATAACACTCAAATAAATATTATATTCATGGAGTTATCGTTACCTTCATTGTTGCTTCAATATATTAATATATTAATGAATATTCACACAGAAAAGGTCGTACTAGCATATTACTTCACGTGCTTTTGCTTGTCGAAGGCGCGCTGGCAAAATATTCGAGACCGAACGGCCAACGCCGCGGGCGGTGACAGTGAGAGTAAAACAGCTGGAGCGCTAACTGGACAAAAGCAGTTGTGTTATATTAATAAACTGCAGACGGTCAAAGCACAATCAAATAAGTTCTCTGATCCAGAATACCACAAACTTCCAGTTCGAAGAATCCCAGGCAAGAATTACTTTCCCCTTTTGAATAACCTCTTTTGTCTGCTTTCACCCATTATATTCTGCATATATTCTCACAACAATGGCTCCACTGGACAAGAAGATCAAGAAATTCCTGAAGAACTCTATCAGAATTGCCCCAAAGATTTCTGATAAAGGAGAACTGGCTGAACTAAGGGCTGGATTAGTCTCCCAATACCCCCAGACCCGTAAGGATGCTATTAAGCAAACTATTAAGCAAATGACGTTGGGCAAGGATGTATCGACTCTCTTTCCTGATGTCCTAAAAAACATCGCCACTAACGACATTGAACAAAAGAAATTAGTGTATTTATATGTTATGAATTACGCTGAGACGCACCCGGAACTTTGCATTCTAGCTGTAAACACATTTGTAACGGACGCACAAGACCCAAACCCTCTTATCCGTTGTATGGCAATTAGAACCATGTCTATGATTCGCGTAGACAAAATATTAGAATACATCGAAACACCCCTACGCAAAACCTTACAAGATGATAATCCTTATGTCAGAAAGACAGCAGTTATTTGTGTTGCGAAACTATTTCAATTAAACAAGGAACTGTGTGTTGAGCTTGGCGTTCTCGAAGATCTTACGAATGCATTAGGTGACGAAAATCCAATGGTTATTGCCAATGCTATAGCGTCTCTCACTGAGATATACAGCCTTGATGAGTCCGTGGTAAATCTACCTGGCCTAATCCAATCCAACATGGATAAATTTCTTAATGCCCTCAACGAGTGTACCGAATGGGCCAGAGTCACCATTTTGACCGCCTTGTCCGATTATCAGGCAGTGGACTCTCTTGAAGCTCAAAATGTTGTTGATAGGGTTACTGCTCATCTACAACACGTAAACCCAGCCGTTGTACTAGCAACAATCAAGGTGATTATAAAGAATCTCCCAGTGATTGATGGTACGAAGAGAGACCTAATTATGAAGAAGATTTCCTCTGCACTAGTTTCCTTAATGTCAACACCACCGGAGCTGCAGTATGTGGCATTGAAGAATATCAGGATTATCTTAGAAAAGTATCCAGAAATTCTGTCGAAGGAATTAAGAATATTTTACATTAAATTCAATGATCCGTTGTATGTGAAACTTGAAAAGGTTGAAATACTGATCAGATTAGTAGACCCTTCAAATCTGAAACAATGCACCCTTTTACTAAATGAGTTAAAGGAATATGCAATGGAGTTCGAAATAGAGTTCGTCTCAAGGTGTATTTTGGGTCTGTCCCAACTGGGTATCAAGTATTCTGATGAGAGATTTATTCAGAAGGTCTTAGATATTCTAGTCGACCTACTAGAGTCTGGACAGGATGCTATCAAGGACAGCTGCTGTATTGCGATGTGCAATATCCTAAGACACTGCACAACTAACGACTCCATGTGCAAACAGGTATGCTCCATTCTGAACTCATGGGCATCTCCTATTACATCCCTGCAGCAAGACACGGCAAAATGCAATTATGTATGGTTAATGGGTCAATACCCTCACTACTTCCCAGGACTCGAAGATAAAATCAACCAATTCATAGAAAACTTCACTCAAGAGAGCTCCTTAACGCAGATTTCCTTGTTAATATCTGTCG
This sequence comes from Maudiozyma pseudohumilis, assembly GCA_030579215.1. Classification (NCBI taxonomy): domain Eukaryota; kingdom Fungi; phylum Ascomycota; class Saccharomycetes; order Saccharomycetales; family Saccharomycetaceae; genus Maudiozyma; species Maudiozyma pseudohumilis. The sequence continues at coordinate 105,008 of JAKTPZ010000014.1, forward strand.
TTAAACTTCACAACACTTTGAGTGGCAATACCTTACAAACTATCTTGGAATTGGCCACACATGATACAATGGAGGTCGATGTAAGAGACATGGCCATGATATATTGGAGATGTTTGTCGTTGGATGACTCTTCGGCATTAGTCGAACAACTTTGTAACCTGCATGCTCCAGTGGTAAACTGCACAATTGACTCATTCACACCTGAAGTACTAGAGAAACTTCTAGGACAGTTGGGAACTATAAGCTCCATCTACTTTAAGCCAATGGACCAGTCAATGCGTAAACGCATGCAACACCAAAACGTCATAAAGGGTAAACACTTTGATGAACTGCAGAATTTGGCTAAGAATGAACTTGAGAGCAAAAATAACGATGATATATTGCTTGACTTTGATTCAGAATCGACGACCATGAACACGACGAACAATACCACAAATAACAATTTGTTGGGTGACCTAGATGATTTATTTGATTTTGGTCCTTCATCGTCATCCAATTCGAATCCATCTGCAGGTATATCAGCTGGCCTAGCAAATACCACATTGAACGATGCCAACCCATCACAAACATCAGCCTCTACAGCTACTCAAGATCTTGTTGATTTGTTTTAGAGAAGTGGTAGTTTGCAGAAGTATACACACAAGTTCAACCGGTTAGATTAGTAGAACAGGTCGTTTTAGGGGAAACGGTGGACATGGTGTGAAACGTGGCCAAGGATCAAAGATCCTTAATGACGGTCCATAATTTCTAATCAATTAATGGGAATAGTTTCTTAGATATATATATATATATATACAGAATACACATAGTATACTGTTTCAACAAATAGTCGTGTGATGTATTTACAGTTGATGGCTAAATGAAGGGAAAGGGGAGAAGGCGAACCAGAGAAATAAATATCACTACGTCGACTACCAGAGTCTCGTTGCTAAGGAAGAAAGGTGAATGTATTCAAATACAAAGCTCATTCTTATTGCTTTGCGGCTTGCTGCTTCTTCAATTGCTCCTCTAGTTTATTGATCTTCTCCAGCACAATCAAATCTCTCTCATGGTCAAGGTACTTTTGGTCAACCTGGTATGATAAAATACATTCTTTCATTCTATTACGTGGTTCATCACATGCAGGAAATACCTTGACACCGTTCTTTTTGGCGCAATCAGCCATAGCCTTGACCACATCGTCACAGGCCTTGTAGGTGCTCTTCTTCAGGTTCTCACGAGCCCTTTTTTCCTCCTGAGGGGAGAGAGCCCAAATAGGTAGCCTCTTGGAGTTAGAGATATCCTTTTCTGTTTGTGTAGACATTTTCGATCGTTATTTCGAGGCGAATAGATCTATAATTGTTGTGTTGGTAGAATTGATGACTCTCCTGACTGTCCAAACAGCTGGGGCTTAATTATATCCAACCGCAATCTCGTGGTTTTTTCTGGGGGGGTTCAATCGGGTCGACGGAACTCGGGCTCCGTAGAGCGAAAATGCGAGTAGCAATATCCAACTTCACGAAGGGTTTACAAGGCGGAACGCTCCATTCAAGAGAGAAAAGACAGTGTTTTGAGGTCAATAAAACACAAGGTTTTGCTGGACTATTATCTCCTAGTCATCTAAACGATAAACTGTCCTCATCAATACTCTTTTGAAACAATGTTCGGTGCTTTCAAACCTTCAAACACACTGCTAGGTGGTCTTTTATGGAAAATCCCATGGAGGATGTCAGCTCCACAGAAGAGAAGACAGAGACAGAGACTAAGAGATGTTGACAATGTTATCAAACAGTTGACATTGGGATTGCACGTTATGAGATCACAAGCTAAGGGGCTCACTTTCGAAGAGAGTCTCAATACCAAGAAGATGTACAAGCCTCGTAGTGAAGCTATGAGACTCATTAATAAACCATCTGTTTTCCCCAAGGAGAACCAAATGTCAAGCAAAGACAAATACACTGTCTTCAACAAGAAGGAAAACGGCTACAGAAAGAGTCTACACAAGGTCCCTAAGTGGACTAAACTTTCTATTAGAAGAAATCCAAAGTTCTTCTAGTAAGGTTCACAGAAAAGGCTCTTCCTGTCCATACAACCTGGAGGCAGAATAAAACGTACATACAAAGAATTACCGAACTCAAACATGCAAACCCTTGTAGATATATCAGCTCTTCAAGTCTTTGAACTTGAAGACACAAACGTTTTTTGTAAATACCGGTATATACTTTAGAATATTCATCATCAATTCGCTCGGTCGTCATGTCTGATAACCATTATTGGAAAAAGAGAACCGACAACCGTAAGGTAGTCATGTTATCTATCTGCAAACACCTAGCTTTTATGTGTGCAACAGTATTGGTGATATGTTCTCTGACGCGGTGTACGGGTGCAAATACACACGGTTTCTGCGAGTAACTATATCAACAAACAATCTGTACAAGTGACTGCCGAATGCTCGATTGATAAAATCACAAAGAGGTAAGTGCACACTCTCACCAACACTTTCAGATCACATATAATCAATGGAAGGTTCTAAACAAAGACAATATGCCTATTTGGCTAAACAGCTGGAGCAATTACACCAGAATCTACAGATCACCAAGACAGAGATGGACACAATGTCTGAACAATGCAACAAACATCTTATTGGGCAACTGGGCAAGGTAAATGCCAGTTGGTTCATTGCATCGAACAAGTACCTTGTACACGAGCTCTTTCAAAGTGAGCAACAATCGGATGACGATGTTAACTGAGGTCTGATCTCAAGAATAAATGGAACCCAACGTGTGTAAACTGGGGCGCCACCTTATCACAATCACATAAAATATTCCGCTATATAATCATTACTACATACCTGCATACTATTAAAAACTCATATTATTAAGAAAATTACGATAACAATGGTCCGAAGCTAGCAATGTTATTACACAATCAGTCCATACTGGAAACATTGTCATTAGTAAATATCTATTTAAATGTTTATGCATTTATATCGCCTGTCTTCTCTTCTCGATTTTGTTACTTCTGCCTTTCTTTATCTTTCTGTTGTTTCTTCGCTAGTTTAATTTCATATTCATGACATCCACCCAACGTATCGTCATTTGATTTCAATGCCAACGGTTCAGGGCGTGGATTCTCTGTAAAATATGGACTAGCTAAAGCCTCCTTAGCAGTTAGACGCGTTTTTTGATTGTATGTTAACAGACCTTTCACAAGCTTAAAACATTCATAACTTGGAAGAACCGTTTGATACTTCAAATCAAAAGTCTCTTCATAGCGCTCCTTGATTAGCGGAATGATCATAAAGAACCAAGGCATGTCAAACAACGTAGGCCATAGTTCCAAAGTGGGTGTCCCCATCAGTTTAAAAATTGCAATAAGTTGTTCAAGTTCGTTTGTACCTTGGAATATAGCAGTTGAGTTGAAAAGCTCCATTAGCAAACACCCACATCCCCACATGTCAACCTCTGCCGAGTAATTGGTCGTACCCAGAAGAAGCTCTGGGGGTCTGTACCAGAGCGTAATAACCCTATTTGTATAATTGTCAACTGGCGGAACCTCAGATCCTGCAGTTATGGTATGATTGATCATCCTTCTGGCCAAACCGAAATCGGTAATTCGCAATACACCGTTGTTATCAATCAGAATATTTGAACCCTTGATATCTCTATGCAATATGCCGTTGGTATGGAGATAGTCACAACCCTCAAGAAGCTGCTTAAAAATGTGCTTCTTTTGGGCATCTGAAATTTGGATACTTTTGTTTAGTAAAAGACCACCAAGGTCATTATCGGCGTACTCAAATATCATGTAGACATTGTGGTTTTGCTCCACCATGATCTCTCTCACGGTGGACACATTAATGTGATCAAACGTCTGTAGTAGTTTTATTTCACGAATAGAGGTAATGGGGAACCCTTCTCTTTCACTTTGCAACCTCAGTTTCTTCAATGCGACTACACGTTGGGTGTTGGTATTCCTCGCCTTGTACACTTTCCCATACGTACCCTCACCCACCTGCAATATTCTATCATATATTGGTGATGTGCGTTTCTGTGTTAAGAACGACGACGAGGTATGCTTCGGCTGCTGCCTTTTAGTTTGTGTGGCATATGCTGCGTTCTGTCTGCTTACGCCAGGACTGGACTGCTTAGAGTTTGGACCACTGTCATATCTTGATGGATTTATCGTACTAGCAGAGGTAGAAACTGCTGCTGGTGCTGTTGGGAGAGCAGCACCAGCTCTGGGACCCCTCGGTAAACCAGCCATAAACTTTGACTTTTGCACAGATCTCGGTTCTTGACGACGCTGTTCATCGTATTGTTGTCGTTGTTGTGGTTGCTGTTGCTGGGCTCCCTCGTATCGTGATTGGCGATATGGTTGTTGCTGACTATGTTCTATTCCGTTATCGTAGGATGATGCGTACCTCGATCTATGGGGACGATGCTGCTGCTGCTGCTGCTCGCCACCAGTGCGTCGTACCCTCTTGTTCCGCTCATTCCCATCATCGGGACCACTCTGACCTTGTGGTCCTCCATTGTTTCCGGTTCTCTTCTTGGAATTGTGGAACCTAGACCCATTTCCATTCCCACTGGCGTGATTTCCTCTTTTGTTAGAGGGCGGCCTTCCTCCCTGTGCTGAGCCTCCCTTGTTGTTGTAGTTATACGCCATGCTGGGTAAAGTTTGGATGCAATTCTCCCCGTGGACAAGTATACTTTATGTTACTCCACTGAACAAGTCGTCTCACTTCTCTCGAATGCTAGGACTGGCCCTGTTGTTCCAGTTTTCTAATTATGTGATGTTTAACTCTTCAAGTTGATGGCTTGCACTAAATTTTTCTTTCTTGTTCGCGGCCCGCGGCGCTGCCAGGCAAACGGACGTCCTTGAACCGCTAAGCGCAAACTGTCATCGTATATGAATGCTATATGTATTGGATAATACTTATATTTGTATTACATTATTTAATTATATCGGCGTATGCTTTCGTTGGGCCATTTACTGCTCATTAGACAGGTATCTGCTTAGTCTACGCTGCTGGCGTCTGTTTTCCTGGACTGTCTCCTCGTCCAGAAACGAATCTGGTGCGTCCTCATCGACTTCCTCGTTGATATCGTCTAGCGTTTCGACAGCTTCCTCGTCGGAATCCTCGTCCGCGTTGTCGGCGTTGTTGCTGTCGAGGAGTGGATCGGTGTCAAAAGCGCTTTCTTCCGTTGACTGCACGAATGCCGCGGTAGCCAATGGGTCGATCTCCAGTGGTCCCGCCGCGCTGTCCCTCCGCATACTTTGGGACAATGGAGACATTCTTGCCTGTGACGCCGGCGACGACAGCACTCTTGCATTCAGTGTCGTTGCGTCATTTAAGGGCAAGGAGTTTGCATTGCCTGTGCCTGGTTGCGAAGTGCGAGGGGACATTGGCACGCCATTTAGTAGTTTTGTAATGTGTTTTGGCGAGGTAGAGGAGGCGATGGACGCTGCTGAATCACGATGTCTCATCCCGCTCTCATCGTCGTAGAGAATGGAGTTACGTCTGGACCCAGGGAGCAAGTTCGTTCCGATTCCGTCGAAGAATGCGATGAATTTCAGTACCTTTGCGATCACAAGGGTGTCGGTGTACTGCCCCCAGATCAAATCGAGATGCTCGTGACCTTCCACCTCGACATCGAAGACCGAGGTTGCAGGCAGGTTGCGCTTCATCACTTTGATATCGACCAGCAGGTCGTTACCGCCGTAGATTAACAGGATTGGGATCTTGATATTGGTGCGTGTTGGGAATGTGGGAATCATGTAAGGTCTGGTCATGGAGTTGAACATGTCGTCAGACTCCTCGAACATTGAAAACTTTTGAGAGCGCAAGATCTGGAACCAGTGAACAATAGACTTGACACTTGTTGTAGAGTACAACTTGGCGTAGCAAGCGAGTTTCTGCTGTGGTGTGATGTTGAACGACTTCCAGTTGAACAAGATGCGGTTCCCTAGATCGATCAGTTTGTTGAAGATGGTTGGGTGGATGGTGCGCTGCCAGGTAACTGCAGAGGGCAGGATGATGTTGCGACCGAAGAACAGATACATCAGGCTTGGGGAAGACTTGGCGAAGGTGTCGGCGATTCTGTTGTGCAGTCTCTTGGGCGTCATGGCTGGCGCGATGGCGATGAACTGCGACACCTTCTGGTTCAGTTTCTCGTTCAAAGAGAACGCGGCAAACATCTGGGCAGACCCCTGGGAGAACCCGATACACAGTACCTTGGGCACCTTGCAGAAGTCCAGGACGAACTCAATCGAGTTTGGAATATCGAAGAAGGCGAACTCGTCGATGGAGAAGTCCCAGAACTTGCTGGACTTGGGTGGGAAGTACAGGTGTGCGGTGGAGTACTTGTTTCCCCTGTTATTTCCCATCCAGACATCGTAGCCCATGTCGTGCAGGACAAAGGGCAAATTCTTGCCGCGGTCGGCCTGGCACACCCATACGTCTGAGCACATCAGCAGACCGTGGTGCAAGTACACGGCCTTGCCGTTGAACGTCCCGGGAGTCGGAGGAATGCGGTGCAGTGTCAGGATGTAGTTGTCCTCTGTGCGGACGAGATGGTCCTCCACGCCGAGACCGAACAATGCGCACATCTCGTGAATAGTGGGACACTCGCGCAGCTTCTCCTCTATAGTGGAGTCATCTGTGTTGACGGAGTAGTTAATGATGGAGCCGAAGAAATTGAAGACGGGCTGGGGAATAAGACTGAGGAGTGATGCGATGAACGTTTCGATGTACACCAGACAGACCACCCAGTAGTCCGTGAGCGAAAGACGGCTGATGAGGGGAATCATCGGGATGTGGAAGGGGTAGGTATTAGTTCGGTGGTAAAGCGGTGCGAGCTCAAATAATATATGTGTAAAACAATGAGAGCAATAATAATATATGTGTAAAGCAGTGCGAGCTCTTATATGTGTGTAAAAAGCGTCTCTGACCAACTAGCAACTAGGTAAAACTTCTCAGATGCTATCGTGCTCTTGTATCCCTGTGTAATTGTAGTATCCAGAAATGTAGCAGAAATGTAGCAAACCCTTATTATCAAACCAAGGTGGCAAACTATTTATACCACCCTCCAACACCTTCCCAAAAACAGAATAGCCGCCCTTCCCATCCAAAGGCACCTTGCCACCTTGCCACCCACCCATATATATATATATGTGCGTGTATATACGGGAGCGTATAGATGCAACAAGCGCCCAGGGCAGAGGGCAGAGGGCAGAGGGCGGCCCCCCGTGAGGCGGGCTGCGCAATGGGGCGTGTCCCTGCAGGGATGTCTGTGCGGTCGCTATACGATGCAAGGGATGGGGCAAACGAGCGCGTGCGTGCGGGCGCGCGCAGAGAATAACTGTAGAATGCGTTTACAGCGGTATACGTAGGAATAAATAAGTGCGCAGCAGTGTGCGAGGGTGTGCGTGTATGGAAGGTGCAGGCGAGGTGTCAGTAACGGCAGTTGAGAGCGAGCATTGCACGTGATCTCAATATATTGATGCTTGCGTGGTACAGTGCAGCTGTGCAGCCGTGCAGCAGTGCAATACAACTGCAATGCAACTGTGCAATGCAACTATGCAACTATGCAATACAACTATGCAACTGTGCAATACAACTGTACCCTCTACAACGATAGAAGGTATGTACCGACGACAGCGCCGAAAGCCATGGCGCCGTACCCGGTTCTGTAAACACCCTTCAAGGTCAGCTCCTTAGCGGCGTCCCATACGAGGTGTCTCAGGGACAGGGCGTAGTGGAAGGCGAATAGGTAGGCAGCGGCTCCCTTTACGGAGATCTGGGTGACCTTGGAGGTGGAGTCGTGCCACCAGGCAGTGATCTTGGCGGTGTTGATGGAGCCGCCGAGTCCCAGGAGGGCGCCGGCACCGAACAGGATGGTCAGGACGTAGAAGGCACCGCCGAGGAAGATCAGCGACACACGGTGCACGGAGGACAGGTACCAGGTAAGCTGGGGCTGGTAGATGGTCAAGTGTGGGGAGATTGGGCGCACCTTACGCTGGGCAATTAGGAGCTCAGACTCACCTGGTTCCAGCGAGGACAGTGGCGTCGCTACAAATGGGCGCTCTTTGAGTAGTTGCGGCATGGAGGAGAGCGAGCGGGCTGTTAGGGAGCGGGCCGTCAGGGAGCTTCTGGCAATGGCTCTGCCCGCAAGGGCGCTTCTGTTCAGACCTAGTTTCACCAACATGTTTGTGTGTGTGTAGTTGTGTGTATGTGTTGTAGAGTCTACTATACCACCCCTTGAAAGAGTTGTTTATTCGCAGGCTCTTGTATGCGATTAGTCTCTTGTGGGGGTATATATATTAGGCCGGAGTGGTGTGCAGTGTGCAGTGTGCAGAGCGTAGAGGGGTTCCCTGTGCAAGGAACTGCGGAGTGTGCACGCTCGATGGTGATTGGCTGCGTGCTCGGCCCGCCGGTGCCAGGCGGGCCGGCCTCTTCCAGTCGAAGGCCGAGTCTCGGAGCGGCCACACGTATTCGTACTGAGTGATGTTCGTGCATAGCGATGTTCGTGCTCGGTGATATCACGAGTGTGGTGTCCCGGTCCGGGTGACGCTCTCTGGATGTCGTGTATGTGCCATTTTGTTGGCGTGAATTTCTAGCGCCTCCGAAAGGGGCCAAGGCATACCATACCAGGCCGGTTGAGGCCGGCAGATTAGCAGATGCGCATGCATAAAGACGGTTGCGAAGTCGGAAGGGGTGGTTGGTCCAAACGCAGTGGTTCTGACACCGCAACATACGCACCAAGACCAAGGTACACAACACCTACACTCAAACCCACACCCACACCCACACCCACACTCACACATATTCGCACGCATGTGGTCCTTTTTTGGCGGATCCAGTAATGCTAAGGGCAAAGAGCTGCCCAAGAAGGCCATCGTTGAGCTGCGCGAGCACATCAACCTGCTGAACAAGAAACAGTCGCATCTGCAGACACAGGTGGCGACTCAGGAAGGGGAGGCGCGCAGGTTTCTGGGGCTGGGAAACAAGACACTGGCCAAGAACGCTCTGAAGAAGAAAAAGGTGTACGAGGGCCAGCTGGAAAAGCTGGATGGCCAGATCGACTCGCTGGAACAGCAGCTATTCTCCATCGAGTCGGCAAACCTGAACCTGGAGACACTGAGGGCCATGAAACAGGGGTCCAAGGCAATGAAGGCTATACACGCAGGGATGGATATCGACAAGGTCGACGAGACGATGGACGATATCCGGGAGCAGGTGGAGCTCGGCGACGAGATATCAGACGCGATTTCTAGACCAATGTATGCGGGAGTTAACGAGGTTGACGAGGATGAACTGGACGAGGAACTGGATATGCTGGCACAACAGGAAGCTGCTGGTGCAGTCAATGTTCCAGCGGTCGAGGTTCCTGCCGTGCAGGTGCCCGCACAGCGTGTTCCTACACTACCAGACGCTCCGGTGGGGGCTATTGCTAACGAACAAGGAAAGCAAACAGAGGACGAGGAAGATGAGGACGAGAGGGCACTCAGGGAACTACAGGCAGAGATGGGTCTGTGAACCGAAGGCAAACAGAACCAGTCGGGGATACATCATTAGTCTCCTGCCTCCATCCAACTATACACCCTTATGCATTATTCACACAAACACACACACACACAAACAAACAGTCACATTTTACTAGCATTGTGTCCTTATATATAGAGAATGGGGTCAGTTTTTTTTTGTTTTCTGTTGTGATCTTTGAACTCTACTATCCTCATCTCTTCATTGTTTTACTAATATTGATTTAATTAGAATGGGCTTTATTTGTCTCATCTTTTATATATATATATCTCAATCATACAACTACGATAGTACATGTACACCGTGATCAATTTACAAGCACCCAGACTAGGAAAAATGCAAATATGATAAAGAATATCTTCACCGCTAGCCACCTGTTGCTCTTGACGCGGTCAAAGTACTTGAGCAACTCACGCTGAGCTCCGCTAATGTTCATGTCTACGTCATCGACATTGGCGTCGATTCTCTGTATCACCTCACCTTGCTCTTGAACCATGGAGGCAAGCTGCTGGAACAGGTTACCTACCTCCTGGATTGTAGTTTCAATAGTCTCAACTGCACGGTTACGCTCCTGCAAGTATTCGTTGTTCGTGAGTCCCTCTTCCATCAGCAATAACTGTGAGTCGCTATCAGGCAGCATCAGTGCCTGATTGGATTTGCCTTGTGATTGTTGTTGGCTGGATTCCTCCTCCAGCATCGACGACATAAACGGATTCGAGCTGTTGTAGCCGATATTCATGCTATTGTTAGCATCAGCACCGTTTGGTTTACCGTCAGGTGAAGTGGCCCGGGCGCCAGCATCTGCAGCAGCACCGTTTACAACACTCGCAGCTTTAGCAGCACCCGTTGTGCTCTCACTCAGCTTGTCCCATCTATCCCTATTGCTCATCTCCAGCCGTTGTCTCTCCTCTAACACACTCTTAAAATCTCCACTGATATTCTTCATCTTTCTGTTGAGCAGGTTCAACACGTTATTCGAGTGGCCGTTTGCGTTTTTGGGAAGCTGTGCATTTGGATTGTGTATTTGCTGACTCAACTGTACCATCTGTTGCTCAACCCCATATATCTTGCGCTTGATGAGGAACGAGAGCTCGGCTATCTCAACTGGGTTGTCGTTGAACATGGGCTTGCGTTTGGCCAGAATCGCTAGCTTAGATAGCAGCTGTGCGGTCTCAGATATATCATGTGCAATAAGTGATGCATTCCGCTGGAACTCCGACTGCCTGGGTTTAGTGTGTGTCTCCTCTGCGACCTGCTTATTCCTTGATCTGTTCAGCTTCTTGTAAGTGACGACACTCTGCTGGAACTCGGATGTTCTGTCCCTAATGTCCATTGTGTGGGTGTGATAGCGGCCGTCGTGTGTATAAAGATCTCCTGGTATATTCCCGATGAGATGAGACAAATATGTGTTCCTACAGTGTTAACTCTATCAACAATAAATGTTCTATCAAGTTTACTGTTACTTGTAGGCGCAGTTACCAGTCGCTAACCTGTGTCTGCCTCTCTGTTAGTCTCTGGCTTTTTCGCTCTGAGGCGCGGCGTGCTGGCAAATCGCGAAATTACGTGTGGACATGTTGTATATATAGACATAACGATACCACCATGAATAAAAAAAAAAAATTATAATACATTATTGATAAAAGCGTCATTATGAAATTGCGCTAGGGCATTAGGGTGTAGTACATTATGTACATATTGTAAATATTGATATAATTAGTGTTGTTCACACTTGTGGCGCATTTACAGTTTGGCCCCTGCGACGTTGCAGTGGCGGACAACCTCATCGAAGGCCTTGGCAACGTACTCGACGTTACCCTCGTTTAGACCGGCAATAGATGCTCTACCGGTGGAGACTAGGTAAACAGCGTGCTCCTCCTCAAGTCTCTTGACCATTTCTGGGGACAGCCCGGTAAACGAGAACATACCGCACTGGTTGACGATGTGGTCCCAGTTGCCTGGGGTACCAAGCTTGACTAGATGGTCTCTCAGGCTTAAACGCATCTGGTGAATTCTGGAAGACATAGTGACCATGTCGTCGTGCCACTCGTTAGTTAGAACTGGGTCAGAAAGAATTGTACCGACGATCTTGGCACCGTAGGCTGGTGGGTTAGAAACTTCGCTTCTGACAATCTTGGCCAACTGGGACTGCACGGCTGGCTTGACAACCGCATTAGTCTCCTCATCCTGGTCTGGAATGACCAGGTGGAAACAGCCAACACGCTCACCATACATACCGACATTCTTGGCGAAGGATTGACACACCAATATTGGAGAGGTCAGGCGCAGCTTAGCTAGACCAAGTCTAACGGCATAAGCGTCCTTGTCCAGAGAACCAGAGGCAAAACCCTGGTAGGCACTGTCAAACAGCGCAATGTGACCAGCGTCTGCGACAGCCTGTAGTAGCTGCTCCCACTGCTCCTCAGTAGGGTCCAGACCGGTTGGGTTGTGGGCACAGGCGTGCAGAACAAAGACGGAACCCTCTGGGGCTGTCTTGATGGCATCTAGGAACCCCTCAAACTTTAGAGACTTAGTGGCAGCATCCCAGTATGGGTAGGTGTCGGTCTTCATCCCTTGGGCCTCGAAAATGGCCTTGTGGTTAGCCCAGGTAGGGTCAGACAGATACACCTTCTTCTCGCTGAAGAAAACAGACAGGAACTTGGCAGCAATATGTAGAGCACCAGTACCAGAGATAGACTGGACAGAAACGATTCTGTCTGCGCTCTCCTCAGCCAGCTCCTTACCAAATAGCACCTCAGCAGCACCCTTGTCTAGAGATGGCAGACCAGTAATTGGTAAGTACTCGTGGTTGTAAGTAGCAACATCAGCGTGGATCTTGGCCTCAGCGGCACGGACCGATGGAAGAATCCATGGCTTACCAGTGTTGTCTCTGTAGGCACCAATACCCAAGTCGACAAGAGGAGTCCGCGTGTCCTGGGCAATACGCTGCTTGATGCCGAACAGGGCATCGGCTGGAAGTTGTGGGATATCGTTCAGAATAGTTAGCTGTGACATTGCAGTTGGTTTCGTAGAATGTATTAACGGGATGGTTATCTGTTAAATACAGTAAAACAAGAATGAGGAAGAGAGAACTCCATGCCACGTTCCTGCTCATCACCGCACCTTTTTTATACTGAAAGGTTACTCACTTGGCCGGTGAAAATTTCAAAGGCCAATTTGCTCGCCGGGCGGACCGATGGATGAATCATCACTAACAACAGCGCAGCGGCGATAACCATGGCAAATGCCGAAGGGAAGCAAATCGTCCATAAAGGCAAGGAGAGGGGGGAAGGATTCGCACACGTCTACTTGTGGTATAAGGTTTTGTTTTGCTTTGGTGCTTGTTGGAAAAGGTCAACAGGTCAACAGAGTTCTGTAAAAGGTTTGTGGATATGGAAAGTACAAGTTCGGTGCCGGTTCCGGAGGCATTTTTGGAGGATATGTCGGTGGTCTACAGGTTGACTTACTATTACATGGGCTACTTGCTTTCGCCATTTGCCCTGGTGGTATTCGGTGGTAATATTGTGCTTAACCGGGTGGGTGTTATGGCGGCTGTGCAGCCCAAAGGTGATTCGGACCCTGTTTCGGTCCCTGGACAGAACCATACGTCATCGAGGTCGTGTTTACCCCTATGGTCCCGTATATTCTTCCATGGCGGAGTTGTAGTGATGTTGGGCTACACCTTGGTTCAGGTATTATGCGAGATGGGCGTGTGTGATTTCTTCGAGGCAATTAGCAATACCCAGGAGACTTTCTTTTACACGCGTGTGCTTCTCGTCATAGCGGTAGCGCAGATAGTGGAGGTGTTTATGACCACAACAACCAACAGGAAACCACTGCACGATTTTGATTGTTCATTGTTCGAATTGTCATTCCAGCTGTTCCTGTACATAATACATCTGAAACACAAAAGGCCCATCAATCCTTATATTCAGGAACTGGCAACTCAACAAATTCTAGTGGAATGCTTATTTTCGGTGATTAGTAATATCACTATACATTTACTAGAGCTGTTTAATGCTACCCAATGGAGGCTTGGTCTATCAGCAATAACCACAATGATATATGTGCAATTCAGCAGGAAGAATCTCATTGCCGTGTTCTCAACCGTTCCCCTCTTCTTTACTTTTCTTCGCTGGTGGTTCAAGGTATTACCGGTACTGGTGGTCGGTTCTTGTGTGTGGTACAACATCATACAGTTTATTGTGATTCCATCTCGTAGACTATCTGCCCGTGAATTCTTTGACTGGCTGCATGAAGTGTACCGTGAAAATTCAGAAGAGGACGCAATGAAGACCCTAATGATGGTTGCAAGAGCTATTCTAGATGATAGTGGGGTGGATAGTGAGCAGGAGAATGAACAGAATTTTACTGCGCAAGATAACTCTCTCGAAGTAGAGGGAAGCGAGAATGTATACGTAAGCGGGTATTTGAACAAACTAAAGACCACGCCCGAAGGTGCTGCCAAGGCAACAAACGTCGATTCCTCAAACGAAGAGAAAGAGAAGAGCAAAATCATACTCAACGTCCCATACGTATTCATAAAGTCAAGAGTATCGGTTGAAATACTACAGAGGTTGTTTTATGTTTTACTCGTCAAGGTAGTAAACGCTACTAACAGTTTACTGGTCATGTTACGAATTAAAACATATCAACAAGAGGACAAGACTCATCATACTCACGAGCCATATCATACTCATAATAAACGGGATCTAAACCGTTTAGTGACGTCGTACAATTATCAAAAGTTCCTAGCAAGGTACCCTTCGAAGGACCCCAAAAACTCAGGGATTGCCCAATTCAACATTGAAAGGTTTTTGTTGCCTGATTTTGATTCATCTCCGGATTATCACATACCAGATGACAGTGACCATAACAAGTTGCTGAAGTCTGCTGACAAATATGCATATATTCCCTCTGATATCAAAGAGATACGAGAGGAGATGGCACAATTGTTCTTAGACTTCAACTCTAGCATGATTGAATCAACCGACAGTCTCAACTGGCATAATTCGATGTACTCCATATTGAAGTACGAATTAGAGAATGACAAAGATATGATGACAAGATCACAATACGGAAGATTGAACGATGAGGTTATACTCGATGAAGTAGCCTTGGAACGCTGGACGGCTATTGATGATACCCCAGATCACGAACATGATAATGATCATGACAGATTTGAGATAGAATTTGAAGATAGTGAGGACGAAAGCGAAATGATGTGTATAATTTGTTTGCAGGAAGCAAGAAATATTGTGTTCTGGCCATGCAAATGTCTCGCAGTCTGCGATGATTGCCGCCAAACGCTGGGGTCAAGGGGATTTCAGACATGCGTATCATGCAAAGCTGAAGTTAGAGGTTATACCAAGATAAATATTGTATAGACTGTAACTTGTTTATAGATAAATATGATAGTAATTCGTTATTCCAAACATAAGAAGCACTGCTTGTTTCAGGATTTCAAAAGTGTTAGCCTAAGCGCTGTTTAGTATATACCCTCTTTATAAAATACATTTTTTTTGCAAATGGCGGGTAACACCACTTCCAAAAAAATTTTCTTTCCGGACGAAAATTTGTCAGGTATATAAAGACATCGCAACTTCATTTACTGAAAACCAAGATTATAATGCTTTAATTCAAATTTTATATGTTTTTTATTCCTTTATAAAAAAAAATAACCATAGACTCGGGATATGCAATTACTGGGGAAGAGAAATGTGTATCAATCTTCGGATCCATACATCTAGTTTCGTGCTATTGCTGCTTTATTTCCCCTCCATATTGTGTATCGATTCAACGCTAGAGAGGCAGAGTCTTAAGGAACTAAATTAGGGAGGCCTTTGTATATTTGAACTTCTCCTCTGGTGTATCTTCGGATGCATCGGGGTACTGAGTTGTCGTTTATGCATATCGTGTCTCCTTTAGTTGTTGCCACTACGTATGTGGATAAGACAGAAGCAGCCCCGTTGACGAGTTCCTATACTTAGATTAAGTGAGATGCACGATTTTGAATTCTTCCTGTTATAATCATGCAATGAATTCCAAACAGGTATTTCTTCGGAAATGCCCATTTGGATGTGTTGCTTAGGCGTGATGGGAATTGAGTTCGGTCGTCTTTGTTGTCGTTTCACCTCGGTATATTCCTAAACACTATGAAGATCCTAGCTGGTCGATTATCATTTGGGTCAAACCATACCGCTGACATTTCAATATTTTATATACCTCTTGTTTGTAGATATTGTAGAGTTACCTTTGACAGATTATGATGTTTGCAGATAATGCAGTATCTGTATGTTCGGGGTTAGCATCTTAACTCGGTCCTACGATCTTGAGGCGGACATTTGTGTTTTACTTCATGATATTATATTTGATGATATAGAACGATTATATAAATTGCCGCATAGTTATAAGTCGTTAGAGAAACGTCCTATGTGATTAATGGTGGAATAGACGGATTGGGTTCTCAACGTAGACGATGTCAAAGGAGTCAGCTGCGCCTAGAACAGCCTTGTCCATCACAGAACCCGTTGGGGCAGCGATGTACTTAACTCCCGATCTAGCAGCTCTGTAGACATTGTCTGGGAATGGGAAGAATGCATCGGATGACATGGAAACATTGTTCATTTTTGAGATCCAGTCTTTCCTCTCGGACTTGGTTAGAGGAGTTGGAACATCGATGAACTTGGATTCGTAGTCGTCCTTTTCTGGACCATCCTCTGGAATTTGGTCAGAAACGTACAAGTCAATAGCGTTGGACTTTTCTGGTCTCTTGACGCCCTTCGCCCATTGGAAGGCCAACACCCTTGGGTGTTGCCTCAACCACCAATTGTCCGCTTTATCACCGGCTAATCTAGTGCAATGAATCCTAGATTGCTGTCCGGCACCCAGACCAATAACCATACCATTTCTGGCGTAGCATACAGAGTTAGATTGTGTGTATTTTAAGGCAAGGGTTGCCACGGTCAAATCGATCATAGCCTGTTCGGTCAGATCTTTGTTCTTGGAGACGACCTCCTTGAATGATGACTTGTTGATGATGGCATCATTCCTCTTCTCCTGCAGAGAAATACCGAAAACCTGTCTGGTCTCAATCGGAGCAGGGATGTAGTTTGGATCTATTTGCAAGATACAGTACTTCCCGTTCTTCTTCTTTCTCAGAATCTCGAGGGCCTCTGGTTCGAAACCTGGAGCAACAACACCGTCAGAAACCTCCTTTGCAATGATTTGGGCGGTGCAAACGTCAACTCTATTTGACAATGCGATAAAGTCACCGAAGGAAGACATTCTGTCTGCACCACGAGCCCTAGCATACGCGCAGGCTAACGGAGATAGGTTATCCACATCAGAGACAAAGTAGATATGCTTTTCGACATCCGTCAATGGTAGACCGACAGCTACACCAGCAGGTGATACGTGTTTGAAGGATGCCGCAGCTGGAAGATTCAACGAAGCAGACACCTCCTTAACTAGAGGCCATGAATTGAACGCATCTAATAAGTTAATGTATCCTGGAACACCACAAAGAACCTTGATAGGTAATTCATCCTTATCGGCAATAAATGCTTGTGCCGGCTTTTGGTGTGGGTTGCAACCATAACGTAGTGGTAATTGAGCAACGTCCTCCGAGTACTGCTTTCTGAAAAAGTCAGCAATGACAGAGTCATACTCGGCAGTATGTTCGAAGGCCTTCAGAGCCAGTTTGTTTCTTAATTCAACGGATATCTCACCTTCATTACTTTCATATAGTTCCTGCAGGAACACAGCGTAGTCCTCTGGATCACTCAAAATAGTGACTCTGACATGATTCTTTGCGGCAGCTCTGATTAGAGTAACGCCACCAATGTCGATCTCCTCAACAGCTTCATCCATAGTAACACCGATCTTACCCACTGTCTCCTTGAATGGGTACAGGTTGCAGACGACAAAGTCCACCTTCTCGATATGTTGATCCTTCAGATCTTGCTCGTCACATTCCAAATCTCTAGCCAAAATACCACCGTGAATGGCAGGGTGCAGAGTCTTCACTCTCCCACCTAGCATCTCTGGAGCGTGTGTAATTGTGGACACATCTTCCACTGGGAAACCAGACTCGCGGATGAATTGAGCTGTACCACCGGAGGCAAGGATACGGACATTGTTCTCAATCAGCCCCTTAGCCAGGTCCAACAAACCAGTCTTGTCGTAAACAGAGACAATCGCAGTCTTTTGATGTTCTGACATTGTTAGATTGAATGCAGATCGCTTATATTTATCTTTCTTTTGTGGTCAGGGAGGCGAGTAAGTGGCAATATATATTAACACTTGGTCTAATGCAGTCAAAACCAAAATAAAAATAATGATAAAAATAAGGGTTAATCTAAAAGATAATTGATAAAGATCTCTATTGTTCAGTTGCTATCCCAAAACCAAAGAAACGTTTACCAGTCCACTTCTTTATTCAAGAAAGGGTAAAGAACACTGTTTAAGTGCCACAGTTCCCCTGGGCAATCTAATCCACTACCTTTCCCTGTGTTTACGTGGGCGGAAGGGGAAGGGGGC
>JAKTPZ010000015.1:0-43249 GCA_030579215.1 Maudiozyma pseudohumilis
TTTCTTCGATGCATCCAGCTCTTTCTTATACTTCTCGAGCTTCGCATCTTTGGCCTCTATTTCCGCATCGTACTTCTCTCTCAGTTTGGCCCGTTCTATGTATACCAACGCCTTTTCTTTGGTCGTCAAAGGTCCTTCCTCATAAAGAGAAAACACTAAAGGACGTTCCTCAGCCGTAAATAGATCGTCCATGATGTTGTCGGTTTATCTCCCTCTAAAGGTGGCCTATTCCTTTGTTGATAATCTCAGTTTTCAATTTTAAAAATCCAATCCGACCTCGCGAGGTGACCCTACGACCCCATCGATTCGATTTTATGAAATTTAGATCAAGTATCTCACAATCACGCCAAACTTAGCATGTATGTCAACCTCATTCTAAAACTATATCCTATCAATTTTTTATCAAATATGGACAACTCCTGGCCGAATTACAGCCCCGTAAAGTATAAATATAGCCGTACTTCCAAGACCTGTAAAACAGAAACTAGTAGCCCCAAGACAACATAAATGGTTCCAATACACAGTAATAGAGTTTATATAGCAACTGTCCAAATTTCTTCCCACCATATACCCCCTATCCCAAGCAATTCCAATCCGAATTCGGCACCTCGCCCGAGCACCAAATTTGCTTCATTTTCAAACCGTCAATGCTCAACCAATAGTGCCAACTACACAATTATATATACATTGGTACATATATCATCAAAAGCTCTTTCTAACAGTACCACTTACACAACTGGGTGGGGTGTTTTTGTAGGAGGCGTAGTGTGTATGTGATGTCCTCTTGATTTCATGGATATTACTTACTTTACATATGTGGTGCACGGGTTGAAAGCACCCCGCCGTTTGTATACTTCGCTTCGTTGGCCGTCTAGGCTACTCTGGAGACGCTCCCTTTCGCTGAAAGGGACAAGTAGTAATGAACAAGAGACACGAGAAGGAGTGTTATGTAAAAAGCTTCCAACGTACAGTGCCAATAACAGATAATCACTTTCCTTCTAACCTATTGTTAGCGTGCTTATTTTTTCTTCTCGATAGTATAAACACACTTACATACAGACAAAACCACAGCTGCAATGTTATACGAACTAGTAGGTATTGTGCGTACCCTGAATAGAACAGCTCCTGCTACTGAGGCCAAGGAGCTTCTGACAACTATTGGTAAATTGATTCTAAATAACAGAGGTGTGATAAGGAAGATCGTTCCTATGGGTCAAAGACAACTGCCCAAAATCATGAAGAAGGACCAAGAGCAGCATATTAACGGTTACCATTTCTTGATGCTTTTTGACTCCTCTGCTTCTGTACAATCTGAGATTTTGCGTACTTTGAAGAAGGACCCCAGAGTTATCAGATCATCTGTTGTGAAAGTTGATCTAGAGAAGAGACTAAACACACCATCATCGCTACACAAGGCTATGGGCCAGGACTCTGTGGTGGAGACCAAACATTAGTGTCACCATACATGTAAATATTCACCTGACATGGGGTTCAGACAACTAGTATAATATTCAACCAAATCCTTATGGGCAATTTTCCTACGTATATTTGTATATAAAGCATCATTAAATAAGGCTCTTTCATACTATGGAATAATCGAGAGTTAGAAACAACACGATATTACAAAGCCACGAACGTTGAAGCACAATAAGATCAACTAGATAGCGAATAATTTGCACACTTACACCATGGGCAACAATACTGCATACCCATTTTCAGAACATATTGAAATAATGGGAAAAGTGTTTTATAATAGTACATCTGTTATCTTCTATCTATGAATTTTAGATTTATGCATGAGTTATTTAATATATGTAGTTAATGACGATGTGGTCTAAAATTTCCTATCACGATCTAGTCAAATCTCGGCTTAACAGCTCTTGGCGTTGCTTCCCCTTGCAAATCTAATGACGTGTTGGAGGTTGCCGAAGAGGTCGTCCTGTCGAAGATATATGGACTTTCACCACGAGAAGCGATAACATCGTCATCATCGGAGAGTTCAGATGTGGGACTTGGGGTAGAAAAGTTCATCGTTGTTAGCGGAACGTTCTCGACATCACTTGGCTCAGTGTTTAGAGGGTCGTTCTTTGCGATGTTGAACTTCTCGATGGAGCCATACGACCATCTACAGAACAGATCAGTGTTAACCACTGGCAGATGTGTGTATCTTGTGTACTGGAAGATGACGTATGACAGCACGGAGCCAAGCATCAAGTCAACAAAGTAGTGATGGGTGAGGTACATTGTCGACCACCATAACCAGCAGACGTATGTAATGAACAGAGGTCTCAAACTTGGGAAACAGTACGAGAAAAATAGAGCCTCCATGGTCGCACAGCCAGAATGTAGCGATGGGAATGCACCAAAGATTACACTGGAGTTCGAGAATCCTTGAGTGTAGATGTTGATGTGTAAAAGTTTGTCGATTCTAGCCAGACCACCTGGGGACCCATGCATGCCATAGTGAGCAGAGTTTAAGCCATACATGATCTTGTACCAAGGTGGTGCAGCTGGGAAGATATTCTGGGTGATAACACCGAAGAGGTTCATGTACCCAAATGCAAATGCGTAACCCTGTAAAATGGTTGGTGGTCCAAATATGAACAGAATCGCAGCTACCACAAATGGTGCACCAAAGTGGAACAAACCGTATGGAATCCACGCCAGAATATCGTAGAAGGAGTTGGTGGACGTAGCCAGGATGTCACTCAGATTGTCACCGTACAAAATCGTCTCGATGGCCGGCAGGACCTTGACTGTGATAGGTGGTCTGCTACCAGCGCTGAAATAGGACGAGGTAAAGTACAGTGCAAGCCATGTAAAAATGGGCAGAGCGTTGAAAAAGAACTGCGATGTGATAGGGACCATAAATAGGAGGCCAAAAAGAGCGTAAACGAAAAGTTTCAGCAACCATGGGGCTGGGAACGCAACAAACACAAACATCAGGACACTACAAAGGAACCCGTAGTGGATAATATCCTTTGTTGTTGGTCTGTAATTCCTCAGCTTAGCCATGGACACGCGTGGATCCCAACTGGTCTCAAGTTCAGATACCTTGCTGTTAGCTGGTCTATCTGCCAGAAACCACCGATGAATAAAACCGGACATACTTTCAGTATTATTATTTGTTATATGCTTTATGATCTGTACCGAATAGGGCGAAACAAAGAAGATAGCTAGGGCAGAGTACTAAGTAGCACTCTTAATAATATGATCTGAAACGTGTAGGTGTTTTGGTTACTGAGATCTGAGGGTTAACCAGTTCAAAAAGTGATGATGCTCCTTTTATTTATCTACCTGTTTTTTCTCTCTCTTTGTTTTTTTTTCTCTTTCTTCTACTTCTGCTAGGTTCTTTTGCTTTTTCGTGGCGCGAGACTCCTCTCACACAGAAATGAGCCTAACGGAGTATATTGTGCAAGAAACTCTTAGGGGAAAGGTTCAATGGAAGTCATTTAAAATCTAGAGGCCAATCTACAAACCGTTTTGGAGGACTTCACCAAGTATTCTTGATATATACATATGTTTTCCTTGTGTAGCAGCCTTCCGTGGAAAAGGTATACGTTCCGCGGGTCGCCAGTTGCGACAGAAATCTCATCGTGCGGCGCGACAATTTTCGCCGACGATGCTGTTGTTATTGTTTCTGCAATCTTTTCTGCCTTTTCGCGCTGATATGGATGGGGGGGTGGAGGAGGGGGCTTGTTCTTAGAGGACCCTTTGGGTGTTAAAAGTGACGTTCCCATACAAGTTAGTCACGAGTACATCGCACGGAGTTTTCTGATTACAACTGTAAGAGTTGGTAAGTATAATCATTTACATTTAGAACTGTTTCACGGCATATACTTTTACGGACAGGGCTTTAGCGTTAACTATCAGACATATATTTTTTGTTTTGGAGTGTCTAATTCAGAAGTATTTACTTTGAGAGCGATACATACAACAGGGACAAAAAGCCAAACAGAGAGCCCAATTTTCGACTGCCTCCAAGGAGAAAGACTTGCTAACAGTTAGAAATCTCACTCGTACGTATATATATACTCTATCTCTATTTTGCTTACTACGTTGTATCATAGCTTTTATCGATACAGTAGTTTCAAAAGGGTTTATCTTGCTGCGGCATTGAAATTATCCATTACAGAGAACGAAGACAATGTCAGTAAGAGCTTCAAAAAGATCAACAAAGGGTCAGAATAAGTACCGTGAACAGGTGGTAGAGGAGGAAATGTCGCTGGCTAAGCAACAGATAGCCAAAAATGCTGGTAAGAAGAAGAAACAAACAAAGAAAAAGGTAGAGACCGTCCAAGAGACCGTACATTGTACTCCATGTGGAGCAAATGACTCAAATTACGACGAAGAGACAGATATCCTAGGAGAGATGATCCAATGCGACCGATGTGATACATGGCAACACGTTAAATGTATGACCGGAGGATCGAATGATATTAGCCCGTTTCTAGACAAGGGCGGTAAGTACTACTGTGAAAGATGTGCTCCTGAGTTATACCCTAAACTTGTGCAAGAAAATACAGCTAATATATTCAAGAAGGATGAGGATGAGGATGAGGATGAGGATGAGGAATCTGACGAACCACAAGAAGAGGAGGAGATTATTGGTACCAAAGATGATGACGAAGCTTACGTTGAGGAGGAAGGTGCCCGACCAGACCCAAATGACGAGGAATTTATAGACCATGATGTCGAAGTGGCCGCAAAGAGACAAGAAACCAAAGGAAAGAAGCGGGTAGCTGCCAAACCTCTTTCTAGTACAACCAAGAAAAGTAAAGTTGCCAAAAAGTTAACTCCTGCTGCAGCGACCTCGTCACACATTGATCCTAACACAAAAATAAGAGAGGGTGCAAAAAAGATGTTTGTTATGCTATTTTCGAAATACATAATTACAGATACCATAGATGCTGGTATGTATACTCTCCCAAAAGACGAATCAATAGATACAATTGCAGATAAGTTAGCGGCCCAACTTGAAGAAGCGCTATACGATTTGTGCTATAATCCAGAGACAAAACAACTGAGTAAGACGTACTCGGAAAGTGTCCGGAGGTTATTCTCAAATTTAAAAGATAAGAAGAATCTGACATTAAAATCGCACGTCGTCAATGGGGGCTTGCCATTTAATAAGCTCGTTAGAATGAATATTAATGAGCTTGCAAATCCTGATCTACAAGAGTTAAAGGTTTTACATGATGCGAAATCACTTAGCAAATTTACTATTGAAGAAGAGGCACCTACTATACCCCCATCAGAGGACCCTAATGGATTCAACGGCGATGAGATTTACGAGATGGATAACATTAGAAGACGTTCTAGTGATGAAGAGAACGAGAAGGATCAACAAGGACCCTTGACACCAGTAATTATACACAGCAGCGAACCCATCTCGCCAAGCGCAGAAAAAGTCCAAGGTAGTAAAGCAGCCTTAAGAAGAGTATCCGTCAGTTATGATGAGGCCGAATGGACCACACAGGGTTTCTTAAAATATATTGGCAGCACCCTCGAAACCACCAACGAGATTTATCAAAATGCTGTTGGTGATGGAAAGTTTCATGTTGAGGGAAAGCTTTCAAATGAGAAAGCATTTCAGTATCTAGATGAAGTGAAGTCGCTAAGAAACGTTGTAACATATCAACTTACAAAACCGATCGATTTTGATTCCCAAGCTAATACAGTGTCTATGGTAGATAGCTTGTTAATGTCAAACAAGGTTTTGGGTCTCACACCAAAAACAAGATACGAGAAATTAGTTTATGTTATTCCTGCTGAAAACAACACTGTACCTGCAATATTCAATAAGGTGTATGGTGCTGATAATAATAAATTCACAGCAGAAATTGAAAAGTTTGAAAAGGCCCTTTTCTTTATTTTTATTATCAAACCAGAACTAGTTCCAGCATCATCTGGATAGTAGAAGAGCATGGACACTGCCAGGCGCTCGAAGTGTACCATGATCCGAACATTGTAACATTACCAATCTGTAAAAATATTTATCAATAATGTTTAATTATATCAGTTCACGGAATGTGATTGTGAAGGCCCACAAGAAAAAAAATTCCATATTCAAATATTACAGTTAAGGTAGGTTAATTCCTTATATATATATATATATAACAATGTCAATGCGTACACATATACATTCTAATCGAATAATGCGTAATTTATTATTAAAGGTGTTTATTGTTGTTATTTAAGATACAAATTAGAAATACTTTATAATATACGAAATCATACTATATAGATAAAATACCTGTAACTTAAGCCTTGGCAAGAGCCTTCTTGACAGTGTATCTCTTCTGCTTTCTTAGAACCATGACCTGGAATCTCTCGAAGTCAGATAGAGCAGCTCTTCTCTCACGCTGGGCAATCTTCTTAGCCCAGGAGGAAGCAGCCCACTTCTCGGAGACACCGGCAGCAGTCCACTTCTTGGAGACAATGGAAGTTCTGGCACCTCTTGGTAGAGCGAAGGTTAGTGGGGTTAGGACAACCTGACCTAGGTTGATAGCCTGACGTGGGACACCAGTGGCTGGGCCATCAATTAGAGCCTGAATAAAATATGGAATCATGAATATCTCTAGGAGACAACATAATAAAAATTTGTTAGTAAATTTAATTCATTAATAAAAAAACGATTTCGATAGAATAGGACAATCCTTGTTGGAATAATAATATCATTGTATCGTGCACGGACCAGCACATTCTAGTTCCTCCATAAGATATATCTTTAATTTTCTCTTTCAAGGAGAAAAGGATATGCATAGAACATAGTACAGTTCACGTATTCGTCATATCTTGCAATTATTCTCTTCCACAGTTTCATTCCTATTCTTCTCATTCAACAGTTTATCTTATAACATACCTTCTTCTGGTCGATGATCTCAACGACGGTAGCTAGCTTACCAGCGAACTTACCCTTGTTGACAAGGACGACACGGCCAACCTCGACCTGTCTCCAGTTAGAAGCCTTAACAACAGAATCAGTAGACATTTTTGTGTATAGTTTTCTCGGTTTGGATCACGGATTAACTATCAAAAATGCGTAACGCTCATATAAACCTCTATGAAGTCCTATCTATTCACTTGTAAGTTGAATATTTCAGATTGTTAGTACTACGAGGCAGTGTAACCTCTGCCTGGATCCTGGAGTAGTTCGGCCACCTGCAAGAACCCACTGGGCGGCGTTCTGGCTAGAGTTGGAATTCTCTCGGGCTCCGTCTAGTGATTTCTGGCCGGCCCTTCCCTGTAGCTTGGGCAGAGCAAATGCGCGAGGTAGGGAGGAACCAACTGAAAAATTCTGTTAATTTTCCACCCCGAAAAAAATGGGGATTATTTTCTTGATAACAAAGTGCGGTGTTAGGATGCATGTTGAATATATCTGGGGATGTACGGATGGTAGTCATATATTTGTTTTTTGGGAGGTAAGGAAATTTTCATTTCAAATTAATGTGGAGCGATGTTTCCAGAGATGTATAAAAGCCGTGCATGTTTAAAATGAAATGTCATTCAAATAATGTACATAAGAGTTGTAATTTCAGTTAAGAATTGTAAGGTGGCAACAGTGTCAAACTACTGATACATCCTAACCTACGTTAATGGCTACACAAGAATATTAATCATCCAGTTGGAGTTTACTATTCTTCATAGCTCTTTTATGTGGCTGAGGTTTAAGGCCTTACTTAATATACGATACGAAACACACATTTCAATTATTTTTATGATGATCTAATTTGCGATTAAGAGCGATGTTCCTGGGACATGCCTAGTTCCATTAAGGGTTCATTGCGGCATGCGAACAACTTCTTTGTCTGATTTTTTTAATTGAATACAGATGTTTTACTTTCTGTAGTTGTAACTGAGCCTCTTGAGTCCACTCTTCAGATTATATAACTGAACAAGTAATCGAAACGTTACCCAATCTCTCTTATTCAAAATACCATTAGTTTTAATGTCACTGATGGTGGATGTTAACTACCTTAGCCATCTATTTGATAATTTTGTACAAAAAATAGCAAAGCGCGAAACAGTAAAAAACTGCAGAAACACCAACTGTTGAACTCTAATATTACATCAGTATACACATCAACAAGATAGGTACCTCTCGAAGAAAAAAATCTAACATTAAACACTTCATTATAGAACAAGTAGGTAGCTAACATATCTTCAGAATACCCAACCTAAACATACCATTATTCTAAAGGAGACCCTGACGTGACCAGCCGCATCCCTATATCCCTTCATCATTTCACTCGAGCCCAGATCAAATACAATGTCAAACTCCAGATATACTCAAGTCGAAAACGACGTATGTATTTAACGCTTCCCATGCTATCCTGTTTTTTAAACTTGCCTTGTGTTACTAACCAAACCACCATACATATCTAAACAGAATGACCAACGACTAAACTCTTTAGCAAACAAACTTGCCACATTCAGAAACATTAACCAGGACATAAACGACCAAGCAGTCAATGATACTACACTTTTAAGTCAAATTTCAAATTCCTTTGATTCTTTGTCCAACAATATCCGGAACACGTCCAATAGACTTACTAGAACCTTGAATGCAGGGAACAACATCTGGAAGATGGTTGGTTTGGCATTACTCATCTTCTTTATAGTATATAACCTATTTAAGCTATTCTAATGAACAACAAATACGACACGATACATGATTACAGGCCCTCGGCAGCGTCCTTACCTAATCTATAGTTTCCTATAGCTTTACCCCAGTTCACCTTGGACCTAGTAATTGGAAGTCTTCTTCTCAGAGCTTTGAATTGCTTTTCATTCAGTTCGGTGAAGGAAGCATCCAGAGACTTTTCAAATTCTAATTCAATCTCAGAAATGGCAGCAACAACGTCAGCGGCGTCAGAGCTCTCCACGTTTTTATGGGATTTGAAGCTGACATTACCATCTTCATAGTAATGTATCTGGACATCAATAGAACCCGAGATTTTCTTGGAAGCAGTATCATATATATACTTGGATCTCCAGTCACCATTCCAGAAGTTTGCTGGGTTGTACTTTGTGCTAATAATGATAATTTCAAGCGTTTGAGAACCACGTATAGGGTTAACAGCGATAGTAACATCACCAGGGAAATTCTCCTTTGTGTATTGAGTCAATTGCTCATTCAGCTTTTTGCACTCATCCACAGACTCTAGATTCTCTAAAGACTCAATGTCCAAACCTTTCTTGGCCAAATGATCTACAGTGAACGAGACGCCACGGACAGCATCAAAGTATCTGGATGCTCCCTCCTTGTTATTCTCAGAGAGGACAACAAGGTTTCCGTCAACATCAATTGGGATATTCTTTTTGACATTATACTGTTCGATGACATCTAGGATAGTGTCTTTAGCGTTCTCACCTGCTAGAGTGATTAGGGAATTGTATACTTCCTGAATCTCGCCCGCGGGTGTATCAAATATAATCTCGGAGATGACGGTGTCGAAACTAGATTCGGACATGATGAAGAGGGTGGTAGTGTGGTTGCAACGACTGTGGTCTGCTGTGTCTTTAATATAGATGAGAATATTTTGAAGAAAGGGGTAACTTCGCTCTTTCTCAACCCAATCCCACACGAATATAGCTTTAATTTTTTTTTACGTGAGCCGGCGCCCTTCGTGGACAGTTCAGGAACTAACATTTGTACGGCAGTTTCACTGTGGAAATGCGAAGGTAGTAAGAAAGTACAGTCATTATAAATTATCCTAAAATTATACATCATTCTTAAATTATATCACACTGTAACATATCAGATTGCCTCTAACTACTGGCCTGTAGTTGTGTTGTATTGGGTAGGCGGATACTGTGTTGGGGGATACGGGGCAGAGGGATACTGAGAAGGTGGATACTGTCCTGTTGGATTAGTACTGACTGGGTATGGTGCCTGACCCTGGGTAGCATAACTGACCGGGGCACCCTGTGGCATTTGTTGATTTACCGCAGGTCTCTGTTCGGTGTACATTTGTCCCGGCTGCTGTGGGTAACCAGCAAACTGAGACTGTGCAGGTTGTGAAAATCCTTGCGGAGCCCCAGCCTGCATATGTGGCTGCTGTGGGTACGGTATCTGCTGCTGAGGAGCGAACTGCGGAGTCACAGGCTTGTATGTATTGGCAGCTTGATCTAGGAGTTGGTTGTATGTGTGTTCTGCCTGGGCTAGAACTTGGCGGATAGATGCTGCGTCGTCCTTCTCTCTGGAATATTTACCAATCATCTTTGTTATCTGAGGCCGCAGTGGTGTGACTGATGAATACAAGGCTCCAACTTCAGGATTCTGAGTTATATCAGCTCCACTTCCAGACTGTGCGCCCGTTTTCATCACCGAGTGCAGTCTGTCTACTTCGCCCTTGTGTTGGAAAATGGCATTTTCTTGCTCAGCCTCTTGTTGTAGCTCTTGTTGCGTCGGTTCGCTGATAGGGGTGACATAGTTTAGTGGGAAGATACCAACCTTTCCATGGAGCGAACCTCTCCACCAGTCACGGTAAACTTGTTCCATCACAATTATGATATCTCCCTTCTTAAACGACAACTCATCCTGTTCAGCGGAGTCCAAATCGTACATCGCTCTTACCTTTCTCACAGTAGAAGGTGTCGTTTGTTGCTGCTGTTGCTGTTGCTGCTGTTGCTGTTGCTGTTGCTGCTGTTGCTGTTGCTGCTGTTGCTGCTGATTCGGGTAAGACTGCTGATTTTGGCGCCCCTTCTCCTCGGATTCAAACTCCTGCAGAGAGAGTTTCAAAGCCTCTTCCAACTCTCTCTCTTCCTGCTGTTTATCACCAGTGCTTAATCTGTTCTTAGAAGGTAACTTGATCTCTGGACCACTACCTGAACTATTAGAACTGCCGACCAGCTCTGGATGGTGCTTCTTTATACTTTTGTACGTGTCTCTCATTGAACGCAACGACGGGTCGCTCTCAAATGACTTGGACAGTTGCTTTACAACTCTTGCCACCTCCATTTTGACTGTGTAATGTGTGCTCCTATTCTCCACCAGGGAGTACAGAATGCCTGTGAATGCCTTTGAACTGATTTCCTGCTGCAACCGCGATCCACAGTTCTCAGCCAGCGCCACCGTTAGAGCCAGCGAGCGCAGAATCACATTCGCATCGTTCTGTTCCAGCCGACGCTGGATCATTTGGACAGCATCCTTTCCATTATCCTCGGGATCGCGCTTCACTATGTCACAAACCTGCAGGTTAGCCTGCCAGTTATCCGTGCGCAACTTAGGATCGGTTGCCTTTAATATCGCACTGCTCAGATCTACTCTCATTTCAAAATCCCAGGTGTGTGTGTGTGTGTGTGTGTGTGTGTGGTTGCACAGATCGGTATAATAACTCAACAATAATAAACACTCCTGGCAAGATCACTATGACCACCTAGGAACCCAGTATACACCTTCTGATACAGCGTAGTTCCCACTTACAACCTTGCTGAGCTGCTTATACCTCGTCTCTTCGACACCGGATATAGGGTGGAACTGTCAACTCCCGTGGCGCCACTGAATTTACGTGGATAGAAACCCTAACCGCAAACAACAAGCCCTAACACACAAATCCCAAGCCCTAAGTCCAAAGCCCTAAGCCCCCTTCAACCCTAACATCACTATCACTTCACACGGCAGCAACCCCCACCCGCTCCTTGAAGTGGGGGCGTCCCAGTGCCGCCAATTTTTTCCACATTTTCTCAGAAACTGCTGCAGCGGACTGCCGTTGCCCGTCTGAACGGCGCGCCGTTCCAGAGAACAAAGCGTACAAACGTGCCTGTCACACAGGCTGACGGCAGCAGATCAGCTTCGCCACCCTGCGAGGATAATAGGGCCAAAGGGGGCTGGGCTGGCCTGGTATCAGGGAGTGAGACCCTGTAGGCCCGTCAGTTTCTTATTTATGTTTATTTGGCATGTTGTGTCCAGCTGAATATTTGCAGCCCGGGATTAAACAGCAAGGTCCCGTGGGATGCGCAGATCGCTGCGAAGAGAGACAGAAATGGCCTGGGCAATGGTCGGGTCGCCCCTATTCAGCATACTGTGCAACGGCTATCGGCCAGACCTAAACAACGGGCCATTCAGTGCTGAATTCCCCCCTTGAAATAATAATAATAATACTCTTGTGTATATATATTTGCGTTTATTATCGCCACATTATTAGTGTCTGGATATTTCGTTGGCAAGGACGCTCGAAGAGATCGTCGCGTTTGTCTAGCAGAGAAAGGCACGTAGGAAAACGGGAAAAATAACAAATAACAAGGAAAAAAAACACACACAACAACAACAGTAGGACAGGCTAGAAAAAAAAAACTTAGATAATACCCGACCCTCCAAGCTGATATAAGAAATCAACAGGATACAAATTTTGAATATACATCGCACCTTGGTACTTTTCTCAATTGCAATCGCAAATCACCATCGCAAGAACATTTTTGCTATCACAAACCGCAACTACCAGCATCGCTAATACAAATGTCTAGTAGCGCATATTTGCAGCCGCACGCGCCTGGTCAGGCAAGAGTGAGGACCAGATCAAGACGGTCGTCCTCAGTTGGTCCCATTGACCTGGGTGACACTGTGTCCGGTCTGGGCACCATGTACGAGTCCCGCCAGTCGAAGAACAGGGCCCAGGAAAGGCTCAAGAGGCTTGCTTCTGAGAGCAGGAATGACCTCGACCTCATCAAGAAGATGTGGCTCTCGTTCAGAGAGGTAAACTACCGCCACGCCTGGGTAACGCCTCTGCTGATCCTCATCTTCTCGTACAGTGCGTATATCACCTCAGGCAACTACACTGAGTCCAACCCATTGCATAAGTATGTCGCTATATCGTACAGAATCGGGGAAACCGATATGTACGCCAAGGGCATCAAGGATTTGACCTTTGTATTCTTCTACATGATCTTCTTCACTTTCCTTCGTGAGGTCATGTTAGACGTGGTGTTGCGTCCCCTCCCAGGCCTGCTGGGTGTAAAATCCAAACACAGAAGTAAGCGTATCATAGAACAGGCATTCTACGTCTTCTACTACAGTTTGTCTGGTCCATTCGGTATCTATGTCATGTACCACTCAGACCTGTGGTTGTTCAGAACGGACACCATGTACAAGACATACCCGGACATCAACAACCCATTCCTGTTCAAGGTGTTTTACCTGGGCCAGGCTTCCTTCTGGGCCCAACAGGCGTGCGTCCTGGCATTGCAGCTAGAGAAGCCCAGAAAGGACCACAACGAGATGGTCTTCCACCACATTGTGACTCTGCTTCTCGTTTGGTCTTCCTACGTCTTCCACTTCACCAAGATCGGTCTCGCCGTCTACATATCCATGGACGTCTCCGATTTGTGGTTGTCCATCTCCAAGATTCTCAACTACCTCAACAGTTCGCTGACCGAGGTCGTTTTTGCATTCTTCATCTGCGTCTGGGTGTACCTGCGCCACGTCGTTAACATCAAGATTCTGTGGTCCGTCCTAACACAGTTCCGCACTGAGGGAAATTATGTCTTGAACTTTGCTACGCAACAGTACAAGTGCTGGATATCGTTGCCTATTGTTTTCGTTCTGATCTTTGCCTTACAGGCTGTCAACCTATACTGGCTGTTCCTGATTCTCAGGATTCTGTACAGAATTCTATGGAAGGGTGTGACTGAGGACACTAGAAGTGACAACGAGAACTCAGACGACGCTGACTCCCTTACCGACTCTCAGGAGGAGAACAAGAAGGACCAGTAACTATATCGGAAAACGCCAATGCCAACAACAACAACAACAACAACAGCGGAGAACCCGTAGCTGTCCCGCAACCTACAGGTCCTTCTCTCACCTCCAATGCGGCGTTAACGCCCCACGAAGACATGAATTTATTTTTTATTTCTTTTACTCATTTACTAGTATCTTATATACCCCCTTGTCCAAGAATAAAACATACAACTCCATCCATAGTACACCTGTACCCACTACATACTGTTACATATATGTGCTCTTTGGCCAGACACCGCCGCATCCTCACTATTTTTTGCCGATTGGTGTACCTATCTCACTCAGGACGCGCGGAACACCAGCAACCGAAAAAACAGGTAAACGCATGCGAAGGCGCTAGCTGATTTATATTTAACACACCAGGGCACCGGTGGGAAAAGAACCGATCTCTTATACATAAACGAATGATTGCAACCCTTCTATAATTTTTTCTAGTACAAAAGAGTCCACGTTTGCAAGTGTGTGTGTGCGGATAATATTGCAACAGTAAGGACAACGGGAGTGTGAACGCAGTTCTTTTCAAAGTGAGAACTTTTATTGGTACTGCTCGTTTAAAATTCCCTTTTCTTTTGATTAGCTACTCAGATACTGTATAAAAAGAAGTGAAAATATAACATCCATACAAATATGAGCAGCGATCATAATGGCTACGAGTCGGATGAGAATAACATCTTTTATCCAGAGGACACTCGGTCTGATGACTCTCATAATGAACAAAATTACGATTACGGAGACGACAGCGATGAGTATCATCTTGCTCATGAGCATCACGACGAAGACGAAAATATGGATACCTCCTCTCACGGTGGAGATAGTGATGATGACAATGAGGGAATGTCAGATGGGGATGATGGCTTAGCTCAATTCGGAAATGCGTTTAGAGGCAACGGACAGGCGTTTAACCCCGCCACATTCTTCCAGCAGTTTACAAATGGATCCGATGGACCAGAAGGCCATAGAAATATGCAGGAAATGCTACCAGGGCTACTCTCTATGCTGAATGGTGGCAGGCCTCCCACTGGTGGCATGGGTATGGGTATGGGCATGGGTGCTGCCAGCTCAAGGGATAGTAGAATTAAATCTCTTGTGGACAATGTTTTGAATGTGAATGATGACCCATATATTGCAATGGAATCATTAAAGGAGCTTTCTGAGAGTATGCTTATGATGAACCAAATTATTGTGGATAGAGTTATACCTATGGAGAAGCTGTTGAAGGGTATCGTTGACATTTTATCCAGTCCCTTTCTAGCTGCTGATCTGGAGCTGCAAATGCAAGCATGCAGATGCATGTACAATCTTTTTGAAGTTATACCAGACAGTGTGTCATTGGCCGTTGACTTCAATGTTATCAGCATTCTCAAAGGTAAATTGGGCGAAATCAACTTTATCGATCTGGCCGAGCAAGTGTTAGAAACCATAGAATTCATTTCTAGACTTCACGGTAAAGATATTTTAAAATGTGGAGACATGACGTGTTATGTACAGTATTTTGACTTTTTCACTATCCATGCCCAAAGAAAGGCCATAGCAATTGTTTCGAACTCGTGTGCTAAAGTTGGAAAGGAGGACTTTGATACGATCAAGGACGTGTCTATGATACTGGGCCCAATTTTCGAAAATGCCACGGACAAGAATATTTTAAGCCGCGTATTGGCCACATTATATGGTGTGTGTGGAGGGATCCAAGAAGGTGACATGTTGGAAAAGATATTTACATCGGATATCCTAAAACGCCTGCTCTCAATTATTTCTGGTGCTGACATATCGCTAGAGGATAAACTCTCGAGTTTTTCGGTCTTGTCTGTGATTGTCGGAAATAGCAGAACTCTCTCTAAACAAATTATCGATGTCTCTGATCTTGCTGACACAATTTTACAATGCCTAAACGAATACAGTAAGAACCACAATGGCATATTGCACGAAACACTTATGTTTGTTCCAGGTGAGTTGTTATTGGCCATCGCGCGTTTTGTGACATTGCTATTTCCTCCAGAGAAGAACCAACTACTGTCAGTGGATAAGCCCAAATATTCTTCGTCATTTGAGGGAGATATAAAGACGGAGAAGTTAATATGTGATCTGACTCCCATGTTTGTTGAAATATTCATGAATTCTATGGACTACACAGTTAGGGAGTACGTCCTCATATCTCTACTAAGATTTATGTCATGCTTAACACCAAATATGCTCAAGAACATAAAATTCGATGCCAATATAATCAGACTTATCGGCTCTACTTTAGCTCAAAACAAATCTGTCCTTTCCAATGATAAAGTCATTGCAGGCGACAAGTGTGTGCTCATTTTGGGTGCTCTAGCGTTGACTGATGAGGTAGTACAGACATTTGGCGAACCTGCATTATTGTCCTTAAAAAGAGAAGGAATTGTTGACCTTGTTAAACCATTCGAAGGGATATCTTCAATAGTTTCGAACGAAAATAAAGTTGAGTTCCTACACATGAATAATGATGTACCAGATGATGAAGATGTTGATGACGATGATGACGATGATGATGATGATTACTTAAATGCCATTGGCTCCGATTTTGATATTCCTGAATTCGTGAAACCTAGAAAAATCAAGTTTCATATTCTAAGAAATTTTGATGCAGACTTACTCCTTTTTGATATATCTGACGTATGTGAGAAAGTTATCAAAAGCGGTTCTGATTCTCAGGTTACAGACGATATCAATATTAACGAAGTTATTGAATTAGTAAAGTCACTGAAGGAGATGAATTTATCTAACGATGACTATAACGAAATCACATCCTATTGGCGCATAGTCAAACAATGTATCTTTAGAAAGGATTTCACTTTATCCAGTTTCGAATTTATCTCCACAGGACTATCAACAGAAATAAGCAGAAAGGTGTGCAACGTTATGGAATCAACCGATTTGTTTAAGAGAGCGATACTAGAGGTATTTTCTTCAGAACTTCCCACATTTATCGATATACTTCAGGATTCATTGACAAGAGTTGAAACTTTTGAGATTATTGATTGCGGTCTCCCAAGTGACGAAAGTGGTATGGAATCTTTGGGCAAGCAGCTAACTATCGAACTGGTTCCAAATACAGAAAATATGGACGAAAGTTACGCACGGATGTTAAAGAGTACGATAATATCAATTCAATGCATCAGCTCATTCAAAACATGCTGTGAATTCCTGAAGAATAGACTTCTAAGTACTAGTTTCGTGGATTCGTTTATTGGGAGGGGTAGCACCAGTGCTGCCACCTCAGAGGAACTGAAAGCAATCAAGTTACTTACTGACAACGACTTCTCGTTTTCCATCTGCGATCGGAAAATTGCTGTAAATGATACAATATTCGGTGCTGTCTTCAAGCACGAACAATCTCATGGCGAAGACATCAAGAATATGTGGTCTGGTCAGCATACTATAAAGTACAGAATAGACTTCCAAACTCCGGCTAAGGTAGAAGAATTGGACGAAGGAGCATCTGATATACAAACAGATGAGGATCGTATTTCTGAAATTGAAGACAATGACGATAGTGAATCGTTACACCCTGATAATATGATGATTGACAGCATATATGGAAGTAATGAATATAAAACAGAAGAAACTTCTGCGGCAAGTGAGGTTATGCAAATATTAAAGTTCTTTCATGCAAATATGGACAACAGTGACATTTTCATTAACTCAAAACTAGGAGCCAAATTATCG
Source organism: Maudiozyma pseudohumilis (assembly GCA_030579215.1). Classification (NCBI taxonomy): domain Eukaryota; kingdom Fungi; phylum Ascomycota; class Saccharomycetes; order Saccharomycetales; family Saccharomycetaceae; genus Maudiozyma; species Maudiozyma pseudohumilis. Next base: position 17,438 of record JAKTPZ010000015.1, read on the forward strand.
AAACAACTAGATGAGCCTCTGATCATCGCAAGCGGGGCCTTACCGCCTTGGACAATGACTTTAACAAGAGAATTCTCATTTTTATTTCCTTTCGAAACAAGAATGTTCTTCCTCCAGTGCGTATCATATGGATATGGTAGGTTGATCCAAATCTGGAAAAACAAAACGGAATCTCTGAAGGATATCAGCAGCGATAACCCTATTATGCAACTTGGAAGGATTACAAGACATAAGCTGAGAATTCCAAGGGACAAAGTGTTTATAACTGGTCTGAAAATACTAGATAAATATGGATCCATCCCAAGTATTCTCGAGATGGAATACCAAGATGAGGTTGGTACGGGGTTAGGTCCCACGCTAGAATTTTATGCCACGATGTCTAAGGAGTTCACACAAAAATCACTTTCTATGTGGAGGGATGACAATTACAATTCTAAAATCGATGAACATACCGATTCTGAGACCAGTTCTTACATCGGAGAAACACTCTTCCCCAAGACAAAGATATGTTCAGTCAATGATGAGTCAAGAATTACACAACTATTCTCATATCTTGGTACATTAATTGCACGTTCTATGTTGGACAATAGAATAGTCGACTTTAATTTTAATCCATTATTTTTCTCCCTTACTCATGAATTAGCAAGGCACAGTAAACTCCCCGACTACACAAAAGATATTAGACAGTCGATACATCTGATATCTTTCATCGACAAGCAAATCGGGAACTCATTACAGTATATTTTTGATAATAGGAATGATGAATCTAAAATCGAGCCGTTATGCCTCACATTTGTTATCCCTGGTAGCAATACACCATTGGTCAATGGTGGTGATGACATTACCGTTACTTCTTCTAACGTCAATGAATATATGGAGTTGCTTATTTCCAGTCTCATCGGCGATGGTGTCATATCGCAATTGCAGTCTTTTATCGACGGGTTTTCTAAGGTATTTCCTTATGTCAACCTCCTGATCGTGGAGCCTACTGAACTTGTGGATATGTTCGGCCATGGAAATGAAGATTGGTCTACGGAGACTATCTATAGTTCGATCGTGGCTGACCATGGTTACACAATGGAATCACCAATTATTCACCACCTAGTTTCCATTATGGCTGAAATGAAACAAAAAGATAGAAGATTATTAACTCAGTTTTTAACCGGTTCACCAAGACTTCCTTTGGGTGGATTTAAGGGTTTGAAACCTAAATTTACCGTTGTTCTCAAACACGCAGAAGATGGTTTGTCGCCAGACCAATATCTACCTAGTGTCATGACATGTGCTAACTATTTGAAACTTCCAAAGTACAGCTCGAAGGAGTTGATGAAGACAAGAATCCAACAAGCCATCGAGGAAGGAGCTGGTGCATTCCTACTGTCGTAACACAGATCATCCCGCAATTCTCCACTCGTTAAATAAATATTAATAACAGGCTACTGAAGCATATGTAACCGAAACTGACCAATTATGCTCATTTATGTATGTATATATACTGCTGAAGACTTTTTTAAGGTTCTAATATGTACTTGCAACATATACATCTGGTAATCACCATATTAGATATATGCACGCTTTTTGTCATATATTTTAGGAAGGAGGGGGGATACCGCATCATACTAAAAATAATTTTCTGTCAGATAAATCAGCTGTCAGACACAGAATATCATGTGACAATTTTTATAATACACAAATATATGAAATTCAATTTGACTGAAATATTTTATAATTAGCATGAACCTAATAATAAATCCAGAGTGTAACGAATCCCCAGAGAATATCAATACCCTAACTTCGCCTGATGAATTATAACCAAAACAATAATAAAAATATTGTGACAGATATTCTTGGACCTACACTGCATTTAGGAAAGCTTTTCAATAACCCACAGACTCCCCGAGCATACACAGAGATTCATTTTATGCGAGAAACATCAAAGAAGAAGAGAAATGGGCCGCCGCTGAGCAATAGTCCAGCATCTACAAAAATAGTTGAACTGATATCAAATGGGATCCAAATGACGGATAATACATCTGGTCATTTATATGATCCTCTCAATCCTAATAATATCAATCTAATTCCTGGAACTAACGGTATATACACACCCTTTCCAACTATTTCGGATAGTAGGACTAAACCATTCAGAATGCATGGTAAATTCAATCCTAACCTATCATGTTCTGATGTTCATTCAACATTGAAAATTAAAAGAAAGTTACCTACCGTGGGGCATAAGTCAGACCCATGTCTAAATCAACATGATAACTCCAAAAAGAAACCATCCATAATCGAGCGGTTAAAGAAACTAATCCAAAATATCAAACATGGTGGCGAGATCATCTCTGAACCAAATACTGCCAATCAGCCTCCCAACATATCTTCCCCATTCCGAATAAAACATATACAACATCTTAGATATGATGGCCATATTTATAAGATTCCAGCTACCCCTAAAGATGACTCTGGTCATTTGTATGGTAATTTTTCCTTCGACAGTGATGTCGATAGTGATTTGATAAATGTTTATTCTATTATCAGTGATGATGAACCACTTCTCAGTTAAAAGACCCCACATAAATACCAACCATGACTTGAGAAAAAGGAAGGTTATGATATATCGGATTTAAGTGTTGATATACGTTGGGCAAAATTGCAAAATAATGACACACCTTCTTTTTATCATGATTTTGTCCACACCAAATAGATTGTATTGCCTTGTTGTAATTTAATTTATCAGCAGATACCCGAATGGTACAATAATTCTTTGAAATATCAAGGGTACCCTCTAGTCATGACTTATTATAAACTGAAATTTCGGTTCAAAATTACGTCATTATCATGTAGTATTATCTAATTAAGAGTTAAATATATCTGAAGAACTTGACCCAACAAACAGTTTCTGTTGAATAGGCTGCCCTTTGGTGTCAGGTTTTGAACCAGTTCTGTGACGATCTTTCAAATTAACCATTTGGGAAATCTCCCCGTCTGAAACCGAGTCTGAACTGTCTGATATGTATTCTGAGTTTTTAGATGTCCCTTCTCTAGTCTTAGAACCAAAATTATCTGGAACAATAACTTGGACAAAAAATAGCTTTACCTCACCTTTCCCTTTGTTGGAGAATGAGTACCTGTTGAATGACGGAACTTGGAAAGAGCATCCCTCTGGTGCCACAAATACATTCGAGCCAACGGTGACTTCTACGACTCCCTGTATAACATAAAATGTAATAAAAGCATTATGAGATTCTGTTAGATCTCTTTTTCCTGTACTTGGCAATTTCAAGATACCACTGGCAAACGTATCCTTATGTTTATCAAACATTACTGACAATGTGTATTTTTCTGTGGGAGTCTTTTTGGTTCTCTCAGCATGTGCCTTATTTGGTGCATATGCTAGAATTTCATCCTGTTGGCCGTTTTTGCTTGAATTAATTCTTCCTTGTAGGTACCCATCATGTATCCAATTTGCAGCATCAATATTACCAGCCTCTATGCTTTTATATATTTGAGAATCTGGTCCTTCGAACTCACGTTTTCTCTGTCCAGAAATAATGGCATTATTGATAGATCTATAATTGTGCGAACCCGCGACATTAGCCTGGGATGGTCCTCTAGAAGAAATTGGTCCTACTGCTGGGGCTGGGATAGTAGCCGGTGGTTGCATATTCCCATGCATTGGTCCATTATTACGGCCCTCATTTTCTGACTCCGATTCGTCACTCGGTTCATAGGTTATGATTTTGTCTATATCAAGTATCGGTTTAGCTCCTTTCCTTTTGTATACAATTTTCTCATTTCTCCAATATTCCAAGGGTGGTACTTTAATTCGGTCAGAGCGACGTACTTGGTCATGAATTGGAGATGACTCTGGGTCCATCTTTGATGGAATATATTCTTCATCATCTTCTGAAGATATAATGCCAGCCTCGTATGATAATGGTGCCCTGTTGTCTAATTGCGGCACAGAACCTTCATCGGATTGCTCATTTTCGACATCGGATGGTATGTATGTTTTGTCAACGAATGAATCATCGTCCATTGCAATTGGGTTGTCGATATCACTCTCGATGTCAGAAATAATCGACGATTCACCTGACGATAATAATTCAGAATCTGGTTCTGAGCTATCATTAACATCAGATAGTCCATAATCCGAAACTTCTTCCTCCAAGATTGCATTCTCCGATGTATTGAATGGCGAATCGTCTATGGTCTGATCCGCATCATACACCAGGTCAGGAGCATCACTCTCGATGTAAGGATTATCCACTGTAGGGATAGGCGTGTCTGGTTCTGCTAGATGGAACTGTGGTTTCTTACTCTTTCGTGATGATTCCAAATCATATGTCGTATTATACTGGTTTAATTCTTTGTCAACAGATTGTTTCGAAACGTTTTGGCCTTCTGTGCTATTTGATGATCCCTGCTCCTGTTCAGGACCATTCCCATCAAAGTTGTCGATTTCCTCTTCATTTATTGGTTCCAGGTACGGGGATCCCTGGTATGACGAATTTTCCAACGGCGGGAGGGACCTCCGGAAGTTACTTAAAGCAGGAGAGAATATATGTGGTGTCGAGAACTGCGCTGGACTATTATTAGTGACTGGACTTTCGGTACTTTTGTGCGAAATTGAAGGGAGTATAGATGTTCTTTTTCTTTTCTTTCTCGCTGTTATAAGGCTTACATCATCATCTTTAAAAAAGTCATCTACGTTCTCCATATCATATTCATCCCTGGGGACATCATCTCGTACACGTAAGCCGGCCTTACGAGATGTAACTCCTAAATTCATGTAATTCATTGAAACGCAAATGAAACTCAGTTTTTTTCTATTGTGTTGACTTGATTGTTCAGGTAAATTATAATTGTTGTTGTTTCATTTTTGATGTAGAGTAATTTTTATTTATACCCCCTCTAGTCTGTTTACATAGCTCATCAGATATTCTATTTCTGAGACGCGTCGCGAAAAGATTAAAAGGCAAATTATGTGTAAACGGATTTTACTCAAAAACAGATATCTCAACAACCAAAGTTACAATAATCAAGGTCTATGTAGTTATGAAAGATATAAATGTTACATTACTGAGATATGTTAGGAAGACTTCTTACCGTATACAGTAAAAAATGAGGCTCCTTCATCGAAGATGAAAGGACTATTTGTTAAGGCCTTCTTGACCTGAATTCTTACTTTTGAAATGCCCCCAGCAGAATGAATACCTCGACCAGTTATGACAATAAGGGGTGGTGCACAGCATGCATTAACGAGATTCATTCTCTTGCAGTTGAACTCACGTTTTTGCATTTCTTCATTCCACCATATTGATAATGCTTTTTTTAAGATGTCCACAGCTTGTTGAGGAAAGAGTCCATGAAAATCTAGTCTACATGTCCTAAGTAGGTTGCCCAAATATTCATTCTCTAGTGTCTTGTCAGGTTTTGTTTCAACGGCCCCTACTCTATTGGTGGTATTGTGTTTCCCCGTAGAAGCTGGCCTACTAGTAGGCGGCGTCCTTTGGACGGTGCTAATATTTGAATTGATGAATGTGTTAAATGACGCTTGCTCAACCATGAAGGTGAATTTAATGCCACCCTTTGTCACTATGAAAAGCAGTAGGTTTATCACAGCAGGTACATAACCATTATAATAAATTATGGCATCCTTCACAAAAGCCGGATTAATGCTACGGAAGTCAATATTGGATGATACTAAGTCGGCTATTTCTAACACTTCGGCAGCTTTCTCTGAGTAGGTGAAATTCCTCTCAGTCCAAGGATGCACTTTGGGACATGCTTTTAGTGACGTCGTTGTAGGCGTATCACTGTTGGTCTTCTTTTTAACATAAGCGATACCATTGACTGATTGTACTCGGCCGCCTCGTTTGTTTGCAAGTCTGTGGTCCAGCCCACGATTTAGTTTGCGTAAATGGATAGGTTTCAATTTAAATCCAGAATGGATAATATCGGCCACAGCCATCGTGATGTTAGAGTGATTATTCTGGTAATATTTCTTTGCCGTTAATTTGTCTGTTTCGGTAAACTCCAATATAGAGTTTATACTAGCCTCGTAATCATTCCATGCAGTAGTAGTTGATTTGTTACCTAGACTCTTGATTCGTTCTTCTACCTTTTTTTGTTCGTCTATGTTCTCCGCAGACAGCAATTCAAAGTCAAGCAGATCAGCAATTGTTAACTCCATGGAGCCGTCGCGAGAGTCGTAATAACTCTTAATGATGTTTAGATCTATCTCGGGGAACATTTCCAATAGTGAATTCAAGGGGGTTTCATTCTGATCGTGTTGCGCTGTAGCATCCGAAGGTTTCTCAGCGTCTGTGGCTTCAGAGGTTTCGCTGAGCAGCATTGGGATCGCCAATTCAACATCATCCCCAGAACTTTTCAATGCATTCCGGATTATATCTGTCGGCGTGTCAGGGAAAACTTCCAAAAGTTGGTAGAATAACATATCGTTGTTGTTCGCGTTGCTTATGGGTTCTGTTTCTGTTTCATTTGTGTTATTGTTGGTAATTTCTGAATTCGCGTTATCAATCTCCATATTTCACATATAATTGTTATACGTTATTTGTTCTTTGCACTTCAGATAAATATAACTTCTAATCCCCACATTAAAGTTGCATATCCTGTGTGTTTGGGCATCACCTCAGGCATCGCTATTGTCACAAAACGAAATGAAAGGACAACAGACGAGGAGCGTTATTTTTTTTTTCAACGAGAAGCTAGTAGTTCATGATCGTGTAGAGTTCCTTATGCGCTCCCTTCAAAGATGAAGTTTTTATGCTAACCCCACAATAAATATGGATACTGCCTATCCCTCTCTAAGGATTCAACTATTTCAAAAAATATCCATTGACATCAGATAATATATATAAATGTATGTACCAAACCGAGGATTAAGTTCCTCTAAAAAAACTCCTTGCATGTAGGAGAAATACTCATGAATTATTCAAAGCTTCCTTGATGGCTGCATCAATAAGAGCTTTGGGATAAGCTGCCCCGCTTCCATGACACACTTCGTTTCCTCTTAGCATCTGGACAACTTCGATGATGTCAAGATCATCGTTGTCGACATTTTGAAGGTATTCCCACGTGGCTGGAACTGTCAGAATTGTGTTCCCCCCGTTGTCCTGATATACTTTACTAACTACGGTTTCATTCTGAGAGACGGCTGCATTATTCACCTCCGTCATGAGTTCCTTATAAAAGTTCTCCCTATTTGGGGTAACGAACTCTTGATTTTTCTCCATTTCGTCATGCTCTGCATTTATATTATTCGAACCCATGCGGGTTTCTTGTTGGTATTCAATATCTTGCCTTTGAAGTAACGTCCGATTCTCGGCGTGAATTTCTTGGTTCAGCTTTCTCAGTTCATCGACTTCACGTTGAAGAGTTTCCTTATGGGACTCGCTCTCCTTCAGCTTCACCTCAAGGTTGGCAAGTTTAGCTTCTTTCCTCTCTCTGAACGCTCTTTGGGCAGCACGATTCTGGGCCTTCTTTTTGCTGGCAGAATCCACAGATGTACTTTCTGTTACGTTATTAGATTGTTCACTATTTGGTGACGTTGATGATGTATGTGTTGAAGGAGACAGTGAAGTTATCGATCCCCCCGGAGCGCCGGCAGGGCCAAAATCCGAGCCAGCCTCATTAAATGTAGGGAAAGAGACTGCTTGCGTGAAGTCGTACAATTCACTCTTCGTGTTCGAAAGTAAAGCGTTATTGGTTAAATAGATATCGGCCATAGAGATATCTGGACCGTTATGTTCCATGTTACCGGACCCTGCACCATCAAAAGGGTTCGTGGCGTTAGTGGTGTCATTCATCAGCGCAAACAGATCTACAGGCTCATCAGGATTATGAGACATTGTCGTTGGGTTATATGATTGAAATATTAGTTACTTGGGTATGGTCTGTCGATTTAGAAATAGGTGAAGTCACTTAGCATCGGCGCATGCACCCTCTTTCTAACTGATGTGTAAATGCTCACGTAGTCAAAGGGACATCTCCGAGTCTCCGATATGCTAGGTGGCAAAAAAATCTATCCATGAATTGGCCGGGTGCGAAAGGGTGTGGCTTCGCAGTAAAAAAACAAAACAAGAAAAGGATCACGTGACTGCTGTTCTTGAATTTAAAAAATGATTTCGCCCAGGATCGAACTGGGGACGTTCTGCGTGTTAAGCAGATGCCATAACCAACTAGACCACGAAACCTATTAATTGATGTTATTTTGTTTTTTGTTAAATATGACATGATATATTAAAAGTGGATTTCTGCTCTTTGTCGTTTCATTTTCACTTTTGAGTGGGCCTGGGGTCACCACTTCAAACAATTATTCTTACAATATGATCTGAGGTACTTTAGCTTATTATATAACAGATCTCTCTCTTCATAGGAAGGCTTTTGAATTCTAACTTAGACAATCCATTTAATACATTGGTGATAATAAGAGAACTGATTTACTTTGCCCATTTCTCCCTAGCAAAGATAGCATTTTTCGAACAACAGTTCACCAATATAAATGCTATTACCATTTTATCTATTCAAAAGTGTCGTCATTAAATTTGGAGAATAGGTAACTGAAAGTAAACTATTCCTCTTGGTACGCAATGATGAAACTTCGGTATGTTTTATGTTGTCAATTGCAGGTACTCCTGCTTTATTTTGTTACATAATTGTACATTGGCCTGAATTTGTTGACCAGGTTGATCTTATTACATCTCAACAAGACCCGATTATATTCCTAGATTGATTTTGGTGTGGTCAGATTCAACCCTCTGATGGTCTAAAGGGTTAGGCGCACTTTCATATACAGATACGATAGGAACAGTTGCATCACGCTCAATCTTACCAAGATAATCCCCCCTCAACTCCAGGTAATAAAGTTTGCACAGGTTATCCTCATCGCCTGACCAATTATCCTTGAAAAATAGTGTTACTGTATTGCAATTGTTGAACTTCCCCTTAGGCATGTGAAACTCTATCATACTTGCTTCATCGTTATCAACATCTTCTGTGCTAGTCGGGTGAATTCCTATATCGCGCGGGTACTCTACTAAGAGATCTGGCTTTGTCTTTCTTGAGGTCAAATTGTCAAAGTCTAAATTTACTGACTGTTTCCAGTTTTTATAGACTTCAATAGTTTTCGGGGCGTCAAACTCTTCAGAAAGTTCAGATTTATTATTTCTAACTATTATTGATTTTAGTCTACATGACCCTGTAAGTGGGATCTGGATAGCCATTTGACAGTCGGTGTCTGATTGTAGTGATTTAGAAATGTTAAATCGTTCATCCGTCGTTTTTATAAATGCGGAGGACTTTTGGTCTGGTCCCAAAGTTGTATCACCGTTAAGAGCAACACAATTTAACAATTTGATTTTTGTTGTGTCAATATATTGGTAAAGTGACTGTTGTGAGTTAGTTGCCAAAGGCGCTTCGTCGTCGTGGTCATGGCCATGGCCCTCGTGATCAAAATGCTCGTGTTCACAATTATGAGACATTTGTGGCTGCTTTACTGATAGTGCTGGGTTACTGGAATCCGTTGGTATTACCCAGACTTCGAAGACCTCATTTCCAAAAGTTGTTTAGCTCATCGCCTTCGTCTGTATTCTCTTCTTTTTATGCGGGCGCTCATGGCCCTTCTTTTTTTTTTTTGCTTGCATCTCCTTTAAGAATGGATTGGGATTACCCCTTTGACTATGGTTAGGTTCTGACAGGAAAATATAAGCAAAGACGTCATTTCTTCCAACCTCTATCGATATACACCGCAACAGATATACATATCAACCACGTATGAGTCTGTTTGAGTGGGTATTTGGGAAGAGTCTGACACCCCAGGAGCGGCTCAAGAAGAACCAGCGTGCCCTGGACAGAACACAGCGAGAGTTAGAACGTGAAAAGAGGAAGCTAGAGGCTCAAGAGAAGAAATTAATAGCAGATATTAAAAAGGCTGCCAAAAATAACCAGATCAGTGCTGCAAAGATTAAGGCAAAGGATCTAGTGAGAACTAGGAGCTATGTTTCGAAATTTAACAACATGCAGACACAATTACAGGCTATCTCTCTTCGTATCCAGGCTGTGAGAAGCAGTGATCAGATGAGCAGTTCGATGCGTGAGGCCACAGTTTTGCTAGCCGGGATGAATCGTTCGATGAACCTTCCACAGCTCCAGAAAATATCGATGGAGTTTGAAAAGCAGAATGAGCTAATGGACCAGAGACAAGAATTTATTGACGAAGCCATCGATGGAGTGATGGAAGATGATGAGTTTAATGAGGACGAAGAAGCTGACGAAATTGTCAACAAGGTTCTAGATGAGATTGGTGTCGACTTGAACGCAGAGCTTTCTACTGCCCCTAACGGAGTACCTGGTTCTCTGGTTGGTGCCGAGGCTGCTAGTGCCCCAGCCAGTAAGGTGTCTATGCTGGCCGAAAGTGGTGGTCCATCTGACCCTGATAGTGACTTACAGGCACGTCTTGATAGTCTCAAGAAACAGTAGTTAGTAGTTTGCGTCATTAGCTGTTCAGACAATAATGAATAACCATTGTCCCTAAATTGTATAATAATTAAATAATAAGTATGCAAATACCGAAAGAAGAATACATATAAACGTTGTTTCAAAGAAGTTAATTTGTTAAAAATATTTACTGTGGCCCATTTACCCACACTTTTAAATTGAAAATCTTTATATTCGTTTAATGTATAGGAAATGCAGAAATTATATAACCTTCTCTCTGACAAGGTACTCATAGATGATGTTTGCACACTCCTCAACAGTCTTCAGGTCAGTTCTTAGATGAACCTCTGGGGACTCTGGAGCCTCGTAAGGGGCAGAAATACCGGTGAACTCCTTAATAATACCCTCTCTGGCCTTTTTGTATAGACCCTTTGGATCTCTCTGCTCAGCAACCTCAATTGGAACATCGACAAATACCTCAATGAACTTTAGTCCAGCCTCCTTGTGAAGCTCTCTAGCCTTGTCTCTGTCAGTTCTGTATGGAGAGATAAAGGAAGTGATAGAGATAGTACAAGAGTCGGCAAATAGCTTGGATACCTCGCTGATTCTGCGGATGTTCTCGTTTCTGTCAGCCTCGGAGAACCCAAGGTCCTTGTTCAGACCGAATCTAATGTTATCACCATCAAGTCTGTATGCTGCTAGACCCTTTTGAAGAAGCAATTGTTCTAGGGCACAAGCAACGGTACTTTTACCAGAAGCACTCAGCCCTGTCAGCCAGACGGTGCAGCCGTGCTGTTTTCTTAGGGTTTTGCGCTCATCGTAGCTGAGGTTAGGGTGCCATGTAATGTTGGTAGCCATTGCGAAATAAATAGGGAAATGAAAGACGTTGGTTGAGAAAAGTCGCTGAGATCAATTGCAATTTTTGTAATGGAGAGAAAACAGTTACAAAACAATGTTCCCTCTATATTACATTTTCCTATACAATATCCTTTATATATCTACATGTCTGGATTTTCCAGCTCCCACAGTCATCCAAAGTCTCGACGTCCTCTGACTTCCTGCCCATTCCAAACACCACAACTCTCTCCAGAGACAGCGTACTTGAACTGTGTAGCGCTGTTTTGGGCAACTCGCTCTTGTATCCTCTATGCTATTATCTCGCAGCTGTCTATAACCTCGGAGCGTTACTGTGGCAGCGTTCCACTCAACGTGGGCCGCACGCGGTGTTCAGTGCCGCGCCGCGCCGCGCCTCTCCAAGAAGTTGGCACGTGCGATTGTTATGTGTACGTCACGTGAAAATTGGGACTGGGCATGTGACTTTGGTTTTAGCAGGCTCTCCTCCCGCATACGAACTTTACAATATATTGATTTCAGTATTTTTTTGTGATCTAGTATATAGGTTTCGAGATTTATATATTTTATTACATTTATTGTTGCCGTGTTTTGCCCTGTGCATTACACACTTGAGACGATCTGGCTGGCGTTGCGCAGAATCTCTACCATTCTCTTGCACTCCTTTCTTCTCTGGATGGTGATGTCATTCTCCTTCGTTAGGTCCTCGATGTCCTGGTTACCGTAAAGCTTCTCCAGCAATACCTTCTGGATATCAGTTTTACTTTTAACGATCAGCTTCAGCATGATTGACTTAGGGATGATATCGGCGACGGTGCGCTTGACGATGTTGAAGTAACTGTTGATCAGCAGCTTGATAATCTCAGTTTCCATGTTCTCGCGCTCGGTCATCTGGCCGGTAGCCTTCAGCACAGGTGGTGGAGACTCTAGAGCAGCTAGCTTCTTCTTGTTCTTAGTGCCGAAGAAACCACCAAAGAAGCCAGACTTCTCCTCTGGGGTGACACCCGTTGGGTTAGCAGTACGCCCATTTTGGGAACCTGGCTGGTTGCTTAGTGGCTTGCCAGTCTTGGGGTCGACAGCAACCTGTGGGGTTGGGTGTAGTTTCTCCTGGACCATAGCCATAGCCTGAGAACCCTTTAGCAGGTCAGGATGGGCAGTGTTAATATAGGTTTGCTCGGCATCGATAATGTCGACGACGAACTGGTTGGTTGGGACCATTGCCTCCTTCAGGAACTCGATGAACTGGTTCGAGATGGCGTCTCTTAAAGCTGGGTAACGAGAATACTTGGTTTGGCTCACGATTTGCTTCAACATACGTACAAGCTCGTCAAAGACGAGGTTGATCAAGCGCTGGGCAGGCTCCTCGAATCTTCTAATCTGCTGCTTGACTAGGACTTCAAAGGCCTCAGTTCCAACAAACAACGAAGGGGCAGAACCGGAACTGTTGTACATGATGGTTCTAATGTCTGAGTCCTTGATCTGGTCAAATGGGTCCAGCGAGTCAACACCATTCTTGAACACCTCGTGGAACACGAAGGAAATTCTGGCACCACCAGAAAGTTCCTGGCTCGAAATCTCCTTCGCCTCACCATCCAGTATACCGTTATACTCATTAGCAAAGTCTGTGATCATACTTAGCACAACGGAACTGGCGGAGTCCATGGTCTCAGGGCCAAGGTTCATGAGCTCTTGCTGGTATTTCTTTAGCGTGGCCTCGATCTTGGCCTTGATGTCAGGCAGAGTCTGTCTAATGTGGTGTAGCAAAATGGAGTTCAATTTCTTGGCTAGGTATGGGGTACCACAGTATTGTGCCTTGGAACTGTAAGAGGAATGGCTCTCGAAGAAGTCCTTCTCATCCTTCAGAGCATCTCTGATGGTCTTCTTCTTCTCGATATCCTTCTGACCACGGTTGATTACAGGGATATAACCATATCTCAGTGGGATAACACGACCCGCAAGGATATCAATAACATCGGTACCTTGGTCCATTAAGTCAACCTTAGTCAAGACACCAATAGTTCTAGTACCTTCTGGATCAACCTCTCTAGCCAGCTTTAAACCATCACTGTTAGCCAGATCAGTGTTTGCAGCATTAACAGACAGGATGATTGCGTTAGGCTTGGAAATGTACTTGAGTAGCATATCCTTGATCTGCTTCTCGATATCCTGTGGCTGATCGCCAACTGGGACCTTGGTCAAACCTGGTAGATCGACTAGGGTCAGTGTTAGAACATGTGGAGAGTAAATTCTCAGGTTAATAGGAACTGGAGAGATACCCGAGTTTGCACCGGTAACCTTGTCAGTTTCCTTGACAATCTCCTGTCTAATCTCATCGAAGTTGAAGAACTTCTTACCTGGCAAGTGCAGGAACTCACCCCACTCATCAGCATTGTCCTCCGATTGGCCTGGAGAGCTCTCTTTATGGTCATTTGGTGCAGCATTGGCTTCCTTCTTATCGCTCATGTCTAGATCCAGCAGTTGATCAGTAGTGGAGCTGACAGAGTCACTCTTAGCAGCGCCAGCATTACCTGCAGCGCCGGCCTTCTTCGAACGCTTGTTGATCAATTGCAGAACCAGAGGTCTTCTGGTGACAATACCAGTACCTCTTGGTAGGAAATCACGTCCGACAATGTTCTCCAGAACTGAAGACTTACCAGAGGACTGGGAACCCACAACTGTGATCTGAGGTAGATCGATTGGCGACTGCGACCCGCCACCTAGAGGTGCCAGCGCGTCCTGCAGCTTGTTGATCGTTGAAATCAGGTGCTCATCCATTGTAATAGAGTGGTCAGGTGGTGTGTGTTGTTACTAGTGTTGGTATGTGTGTGGAAACACTCTGCACCTGAAAGAAGAAAATGTGACCCTATTTACGGCTGCCCTGTCTGTGTTGGATATCAAGATATATATATACCTTAGAGGGGTTCGCACCTCTACGCCTCGATAGAGGCGCTCGAGGCGGGGCGTCAAGAATTTTTGGGTGATTATCGCTTTGTACGATGCGCAGAACACAGTAATAACCGTAAAAGAGGGCTCATTGCAACTTGTAAGAGGTGGTTGAGGGGCTCATAATGATTCATTTTTATAAAAGACATATCCAGTCAATAACTTAATCATTTTTTGAGCAATATATCGCCTCTACACCAGCAATCTGCTTCGAGCGTCATCGACGCGGCTAGCAGGGGAGACGTCTAACCCAACACTAAAAAACAAGCGAAACATTTGACAAAGGAACACTTTCGACGTAGTAAAAGTCGGTACATACGGATAAATTTCCAAGGTGCCACAGGTTTCGTCTATTTAGAGGTTCTAATTGCATTGATTGTTAAGGTCGTGGATCTGCACAAGTTATAGTGAACTCATATTTGCCACCTATATTTATCCTCGTCATCTTTAATCCCGAAGCATCATGAACTACCAGAAAGTATATGGTATCACTGGTCCAGTCTCTGTTGCCGGCCCCACAGCTCCTGAGAACAAACTTAACGATGCACTGATTCAGGAACTAAAGAAGAAGGGCTCATTTGAAACTGAGGCAGAGACCGCGAAACGTGTGGAAATTCTGAAAATACTACAGTCGTTGACCCAGGAATTTGTGTACCAGGTGTCAAAGAAGAAGAATATGTCCGATGGTATGGCCAGGGATGCTGGAGGTAAGATTTTTACCTTTGGATCCTACCGCCTGGGCGTACATGGGCCAGGTAGTGATATTGACACGCTAGTTGTAGTCCCAAAGCACGTTATGAGGGAGGATTTCTTTGTAGTATTTGACGCCCTCTTGAGAGAGCGTTCTGAGCTAGATGAAATCGCGGCTGTTCCAGATGCCTTCGTCCCCATTATCAAGATGAAGTTTAGTGGTATTTCTATTGATTTGATCTGTGCTCGGTTAGATGTAGCACAGGTTCCGGTAACACTAACGCTGAGTGACAAGAATCTACTGAGAAACCTCGACGAGAAGGATTTGAGGGCATTGAACGGTACCAGAGTGACAGATGAAATTCTGGAGCTTGTGCCCAAGACGAGTGTCTTCAGAATTGCCTTAAGAGCCATTAAGATTTGGGCCAACAGACGAGGTATATACGGTAATGTGTTCGGTTTCCCAGGTGGTGTTGCTTGGGCTATGTTGGTAGCAAGAATTTGCCAGTTGTATCCAAATGCATGCTCCGCGGTTATTCTTAACAGATTTTTCAAGATATACTCTGAGTGGAAATGGCCTCAACCGGTGGTCCTTAAGCAGATTGAAGATGGACCTTTGCAAGTGCGTGTATGGAACCCAAAAATCTATGCACAGGACAGATCCCATCGTATGCCTGTAATCACGCCGGCATACCCATCCATGTGTGCCACGCATAATATTTCTGACTCCACTAAAAAGGTTATTCTTGGGGAGTTCGAAAGAGGCATTCAGGTAACCAATGACATATTCTCTAATAAGAAATCGTGGAACAGCCTATTCAACAAGCACGACTTCTTTTACAGATATAAATACTACTTAACTGTAGCTGTCACGACAAAGGGTGATGATGAGCAGCATCTGAAATGGACTGGTCTAGTCGAAAGTAAGCTAAGACTGTTGGTGTTGAAGCTAGAAGCTTTGCCTGGAATTAACATTGCCCATCCATTCCCAGATTTATTTGGGACTACATACGCATATGATACGGCAGCAGACGCAGATACAATACTGAAGAATTATGGATCCTACAAAACTGAGGGTAAACTTGCCAGTTTCACGAAGATAACCGATGATAATAAGGGCGATGAGGCGCTAAAGGAGAGTAAGAAGGTGTACTTGACAACTATGTATATCGGACTGGACGTTAATGTTGAAAGTAAAAAAGAAAAGGTTGATATACATATCCCTTGTGCGGAATATTTTAATCTATGTCAAAACTTTAACGAGGAGTACCAAAATAAAGATGTATTCTCATTGGTCATCAGATACGTCAAGCTACATGACTTACCAGCTGAAGTTTATGATGAAGATGAAAAGAGACCAATCAAGAAGAAGAAAAGTAAAAGATCCAAGGACACTGCAACAGATGAAGCAACCAAGAGGCCAAAATCAGATAGCGCAACGACGCAGTCTTCCAGCCCTATAACAGCAGTTTCAAGTGTTGTTTAGTAGATTGGTCCAGTTCTTTTGAGGTTTTCCGTCCCCGCTTACATAATCTGTATGTATATATGATATAACAATAGGAACTGTCTGATCTAGATGTATTAGTGAATATTGTATAGTTTGGATTCATGCAATTTGAGTGCAGGAAAGATCAAATGGGGTCATTTCACGTCCAGATAAGCACTCTTATTGGTGCTCTACTGCCTCCAACTCGTGTAAGGTACTGCATTTATCTGTGTAGGTTATACTTAGTTTATCGAATACATTTCAAAACTCTCTTTTTCCACCCATAGTGCATTACAGAATTGGATAATGTTAAATCTGTTCCAATCATATCTGGTATTGTAGGGGTATTGTTTCTGAACTCAATCAATCCGTATTTTTCCTCAAATTTGGTAATCTGTTTATTCCAACGTTCAGGAAAGTTCAAAGTATTTTGACATGTAAGGGTAGTAGTTACTCGAACAAGACATAAGAAAGCTGGCCATTCCTTAATGACAAAATTGTCGAGGTATGTGACTAGGTCATTAATGAATACTGTAGTGTCTGGAAGGAAAGCACTCGAAGAGTTCGTACTTTCACTTAAGGAGCGATGTTCCAATACACATCTGCCCCTAAATCTTTGCAAGAGAAATGAATAATTTTCAACATTATAATTAGAGTAGAACCGCTGTTGACTCAACATATATGATAATGCACTCCAACTAGAACAATCTGTAGGGTGTGAAAAGCAGAAATCCCTGGTCGATTGATATAGCTGTTCTTTCTCACCGGGAGATGGAATATTATCAAATAGCCACCTAACAGTAGTCCAACAGTAATAATTGCACGGATGGCGATCAGCAGAATTTTTGACGGTTACAATTAAACGATTCATAAAAGATTCAGTGTCTAGTACCTCCAGGTTTTGAATAAGGATAAATAATTTCCTATACCAAATCCAAAGGGATGAGGATTTATTTAATGAGTTTTTTGTGCAGGAAAGAAGTCTTTCCGTTACCAGTAACTCACGACTTAGAAATTGTCTTGAATCATTGTTTTGTAACAAAATATTTAATACAACATCTTCATGTATATTCATAATCATTTTATTCTCTGGTGTCGTTAATAGATATCCAATGGTCATGAGGTATATTTCCCACGTATCATTAGATGTGCATTCTCTTTTGTCTATTATATTTGTATTAAAGAAGCTGTGCACTTCCTTAAATAATGAAAAATATGTCCTTCGAAAGCATATGAACTCGACAGAGTTGCTTTTAGGGTCGATATCAGTGAAGAAGTCGGTATCTTCGAATCCTGGTTGATCAGATGTGAATCCCAATTTAAAATCTAAGACATCATCGTGTTCAATGAGGTGATTGTATAGTGCAGAACAAATATGCGTCATCTATCATACTTCAGTCAAACTATCTGACCATCGGTGAATTGTTTGAATTAAGAAACAGCCTGGGATAGTTAATGTCTTGTTTTAATTTAATGAGGAAGGCGGTGTGGAGGCGCTCCACAGCAGAAAAAATATAGTGGCCGATGATCGGTGTCAGGCCATCTCCACCCGATCACTATTTAATAAACCTACGGATCTTATTAAGAAAATTTAAACATGCTGTATATGAATGGGTGGGATAGTCATCTTAATATATATATTATTAGGAATTTCCATTTTCTTTCTTATTTGGTCGTTATAGAATTTTTATTGCCCCTAGCTATCTCTCTAGTATGTGAAAGAACATTTACTGAACTATTTTTAATAGAACCGTCATCTGAGTCAGATTCTTCTACAGCGAAGGTTCCCTGAATTACTTGACTCATCTCGTCCAACGTAGAATGAGTCCTTACTGAAACTAATAATGTTGAAACTGTGAATATAGAAATGATTATCACCCACGTCAGAATCGCTCCATGGTTCGTGGAAGCACCATCTGATGATGCGATGGAAATAATATGTCCAGTGGTCAGATTATTGGAAGTATTGCTACTAGAAGTTCTAGAAACATTTTGATAATATTGTGATTGGGAGTCATATCTTCTGTAGAGGGAGCTCTTGGGTCTTGCATATTCTTCGGGTGTTTTCATTGATTTTGTAACACTCTGGTGTATCTGAGTCGCTCTCTGGTTCACCTCTTGCTCATGTATGAGGGCCTTTGTAATATCCATATCCAAAGGTGCACTGAATAAATTAAAACGCATTCCATTTATTGCGTTCATTCCTCCAATTAATGTTGGAAGTGGGATACCAATTGAAGTGACCGTGGAAGTGACAGTTGTCGTACTTACACTAACAGTTGTCGACACTGTCGTTGTTGTTACAGTTGTAATAAATGATGTTGTTAATAAGAGTGTTACCGTGGTAGTTCTTGGGATCCATAATCTCTTGGTTTTTGTATAGGTGACTACATCTGTAATTGTTTTCATTTCGTACTCAGTTGATGTGATAGTTTTAAACTTCTTCCCAAATTTGAATTTATATACAGTCTCTGTGTCCGTTTCAGTTTCTGTGTCGTATTCAGTTTCAGTCTCCGTCTCAGTTTCAGTCTCAGTTTCACCTTCGTAGTCGGTTACGGTTTTTTTGGCAATCTTGATGATCCTTGTTACAGGTTCAATTTCCGTTTCTGTAATTGTTTCAAAATCGTGCTTATATTTGACAACTGTAGGACCTTCATAATATGACTCAGTTATAGTGTCTGTTTTGTACTTTATTTTTGTAAGGGTTCTTCTTTTCGTAATTGTATCATAGTCGGTTAATGTGATATATGCTATGATAGTTTGGATATGATTGACTGTATGTGTGTTTGTTATTGTATCAATCTCAGTTTCTGTTCCTGTAAAGCATTTCCTTTTATATATGGTCTCTGTTTCAGTTTCAGTATCAGTCTCATTCTCAGTTACAGTTACAATGACAACTTGGGGTTTGGTTCGAGTATACTTATCCACAACACAGTCTGTTTCGATTTCAGTTTCAGTTTCAGTTTCAGTTTCAGTTTCAGTTTCAGTTTCGGTTTCGGTTTCAGTTTCGGTTTCAGTTTCTACTTCTATTTCTTCGTCTCTTTTAGTTATGTACTCTGTTTGATACTCAGTTATGGTCTCTGTCTCAACATCTGTTTCTGTGTAAGGTGTTTCCTCAGTTTCAGTTTCAGTGATGTAATGAGTTTTATATTCATACTCCGTTTCGGTCTCTGTTTCGGTTCTAGTTTTCGTCAAGAATATCACTCCCTTGTGATTACGAAAAGGGGTTGTTTTACTTCCTTTTGAATGATTTCTAGTACTAGTTGGAGTTTGTAAACCTTTTCTTCCTCGTCCACTTTGATTTCCATCCCAATGAGACGTAAATATGTTGGTTGGTTTAACGTCAGGAGCAGCATCTTGGTTCCTTTCTGGGAACTTCCTTTCCCTGTTGGAGTTTTTCTTCTTCTTCTTATTCCAGGGTAATGACACTTTAAGGTTTTTTACAGGTGACATTGAATTGTTACTATGACCGATGTGTAGTAATGAGTTAAATGGTACTTCCATTTGTATTTCAGATTGATTTTCTTGAGTTTGGCACTTTTCGTTTGACGGTGCTATTCTTCCCATGTTGATTGAAGAAATATCTGAACAGTGATTTATTTCTATTTTTGAAATATCTTCTACCTGTTCTGCATTGGTATTACTTAGAACATCTCGTCTAAAAATTATGTTGTTAGTCATGCCAGATGATTCTTGACCCAACACTTTAGAATTAAGCATAATAGCAGACTTCAGATCAGAATTATCCTTGGAATTATAACGACTTGCAGTTATTTGTGTCCCTCGAAGTTTATCATCGGAGGTTGACGTTCCTGAACAAAGTACCTGAAGACCAGAAAACAGCCCTAGATACAAAGTAAACCAGGACCTCATTGAACTTGTATTAATTGAGTTCAAATATTTCGTTCCAACAGGAAAAGAAAATTATTAAACCTGATCGCAAACATTTCTAAAATGAAAATCAGGATTTTATATTGCCACATAAGTTGTAAACATTATTGTGGTAGCCGCTTTGCCGCCATGGTCACAGAATAATGACACAAAACTAACAGAAAAAAAGATAAGACAACAACAGTGTCTAGTAGAATATGAAAAAAAAATGAGCATGTTCATTATTTACATGGTATTGAATATACAGTTAGTGGTTGCAATATAAGTATAACAGCTCCACATTTACGTGGAAGCAGAATATTTGCAGGAGCACAAATATTGCGAAAATCCGAATACACATTATGAGTTCTGCGTATTGGCAATTCTTTCAAGCCGAGATTTGTATTTAGACTTCCTTAGCACTTTCAATAGCGTTCTTTGTGATGGTACTCTCAATGGTGTCAACCTCCTTTACTATCTTTTTAAACTTGCTCCTGATCACCTTAGCTGGAATATCCTCTATTATTCTGATGTTTGGAGCACTAAAGGATGCAGCACTCAAATGAATAGCGTTTGGTTCAGACTCCTTGAAACGAAGAGCCTTGCCTGATACAAATTCGTCAAGGTAGTATTTGTGGAACGACATTGGTGTCGACAATATAGTAAATTGATAGTCAGAGAGGATGAAACCAGATTTGGCTTGGACTAGTTTAGCAAACTTGAACTTCTCGGTTATATCCTTGAAAGATTCTGTTAGAGTACTATCAGTGACATCTGCAACATTTGTACCAAATGTTTCATTATACGCCTGTACTAGAACTGTGTTGAGATCTTCTTCTGTTGCTACCTTGTCGCTATTCAGCCAGTTGTTGAATGGCACTGTCTCCAATGGAATGACATTCTTCTTCTTATCAAACTTACCAATAAAATTTTCCGCGGTTAACTCTAATGTAGTGACGTTCTCGTTTGTCTTCGAGAGATCCTTACCAGATTCGATCTCGCTCATAATATCCTTGGTGCTCTTCACTGGTTCAGACTTTTTTCTGTTCCTAAGCCATGAAAATACATCACCTGAGACCGCTGATGAGTGTATATATCTCCCAGCGTACATTTGGCCTCGTCTGGAAATCTGCTGTGAGAAGCAGATTCCTGACCTCATAATTATGCGCGTTCCTGACATTATTTCCTTCTGATGGAATGTTGTTTCTTGCTGTTCTAATCTCTTAATCTAGGTATCCGTAGATATTATAAAAGTCAGTTTAACGGTAAATTAGCCAACCTCAGTGTCAGTGATATACTAGACGATGTATGGTTGAGTGCGAACCTATATATGTTTTGCATAACAGCATGAACACTCCCATACCCTTTTTCCAGCTTATTTTTTTTCTCATGCGGACGGGACGTCCTCCTCTCCGTGTTACCCGCATGGTATGCTTGACCGGTCACTAAGACCCGCAATATGGGCACAATGATAACAAGACAAGAGGTCTCGACGTTTGAGACGACACACAGTCTGTCCATATGCATGTCACAAAACACCACTAAGCATATTTGTGGCTATCTATTTCACAAATCCAGGTTTACCATATTTGGAAGTTTATCAAACTTTATATTTTTTGCTATCTATTAATATTCGCAAGATATGGGAGCCGTGTTGAGTTGTTGCCAGGGTAGAAATTCTGCAGAAGAAGAGTCCTTGTTGCGAGCACAGCAGGCAGGTTATGGTGCGAATGCAGCTAACAACATTGATAACACAGAGTTTTTGGAACAACAGAAATTACAGGAGGCTGAGCGCATCGCCCAACTCCGGGAGAACGAGTTGCGAAATATTGTGAATAACACAAATGACAAGCTGATTGATATCTCAATGATAAGTAACAGTGGAATTGTTGTTCAAGGAAGTGATTTGGTAGATGAACATTCAAATGACCTCTATGATCGACTGGATTCCGAAAACGATGATAATCATCTTAGACCAAAGACCTCTAATCTTGCTGCTATAATGAGTAACAGCGCTAGTATACATTATCCCTCCCATCATAATGATTATAATGCTGATGAGGACCAGATCACAACTGATATACAAGGTCCTGCCTCAACCCAGCCAGAGGCTGTGTTCGTTCCACTAGATACCAAGACTCAATTATCGCCAACCGCAAAACAATCTCTCAAGGAGCTGCACAAGAATGTACTGCAAGGTCTCGAGAAACAGCTCACAATTGAGGCACCTACGGATCTCGTCATTGACTTCTAAAGGATCATTATTAATTTTGTTAGTGTACAATATATATAAACTTGTTAAACATGGTTAATCTCCCTTCGCATTTAAATATCACTATCAACGGTTAAGGTGTAACTTGCGCGTACAACCCGTCCTTCTTTTTTTCTTCAACTAATGCCAAAGTTGGTTTCACAGCGACAGATTTCAACATGGCTTCACTGTGTTTGATATACAGCCATATTATAGACAGGGTTGTACGTTCCTTCAATTATCGAGGTAGACAACTTCATTGACACATTTGAGATAAATTGTTTCGTTTAAACGATAATTTGCATCGTCCCGGTTTTTCAATCATTGAACCATTGTTTGTTTTTCCCTGTTGTTAACTGTCCAGAAAAATGCCACCAAAAAAGAGAGTTAAGGTAGATGAAGAACCTGAAATAGAGGGTCCTAAATATGTCGCAGGTAAAATGCCAAGACAGGGTGATATCCCTTCTGTAGAGTATTCGGAACCATTCAGACCGGATTCTGAATTGTTTAAGGATGAATGGTCGATCCCTAAGTTTAACGCGTTTGTAACATATACTCTAGACGAGCTACGCGATACCTACCCGAGCATTTTCAAAGATTTTATTAAGCTTCCTAGTAGAAAGTTTCATCCCCAATATTACTACAAAATCGATCAGCCAATTTCTATTAATGAGATAAAAAATAGAGATTATGAATATGCGGATGGTACCAAAGATTTCCTACTGGACGTCGAGCTATTGGCAAAAAATTGTGCATCATATAACGAGGTTGACAGTCTAATTGTTAAAAATGCATACCAAATGGTAAATCTAATCAAAAGTGAGACACTCAAGGCAAAGAACGTGAAAAGGAATTACATGTTATCTGAGGATATTAAACCTCGAATTGAGGAACTATTAAAAACCTTAGTTGATGCTACAGCAAAGACTATCAGTGATGCAGTTCCTTCCTTGAATGCAACTTTGCAGGATACAAGCGACGATAGCTTCCAATTAAGTGAACCTTTCATGGGAATGGTCGACAAAGATGCTTTACCGGAGTACTATGAAGTAATTAACAAACCAATCGCGCTTGAGGTGATCCAGAAGAATCTGGACATGAATTACTACACCAAAATATACGATTTCATTACTGATGTCCATACTGTATTTGAGAATGCTTTCGTGTTTAATAGCTCGGACTCTTTAATATATCAGTCTGCCCTTGCCCTCCTGGAGTATTTTGATTATATAACAGAATCAAAATTCTTCAATGAGCTTAAGGATCTAACTGAGCGTGGTGAAATAACCTTAGAGCTTGATAAGTTTGAGATGAGTAGATATATGGGACGTGGAACAGCAGTTGAGCAACCCCAGGTAACAGAGGAATCAGATGATGACTTAGACAACTTTAACCATGTTGAGGGTCTGGGAAATGGATACACGCGTAATTTACTAACAGAGGATTACCTTCTGGGTCCAAATTATGTTCCTAACGTGTCATCTAATAGTGGAGCTACAGATGCCACTACGCTACCAGATAAGATTATTAAACAAGTAGACATACCCAAGTTCAATATTATCAAGTCATTAAAAAAGGAAGCTGTTTCGGAACAATTTAAGATGGAGAAGAAGCTCTTTGAACTCATAGATGAGGTATCCCTTTTCACATCTAAGGGTCTGTATACACAGGGCATAAACCCAATGCAAGGCTCCGGACCTTCGTGTGCTCAGAATTGGCTACAGTTTGACTTTCTTGGCAGTCAGCTAAACCAAAACGAAAATATATTCTCTTTATCCTTGGATCCAGTTCAAACATACCTTACAGTTGTTGCAAAGGTTACGAAACCTAAGTTAAAAGTAACACTCCTATTGAATAAGGATTCAATGAGACCTAGAAAGGAGAAGAAGAGGCAATACAGTACGATGGAGAATAATGCTTCGCCAGAGGAAGACGGTCAGGATGTGACGGGAGGTCTGGACCCTACTCCTGAGAAGTTTGATATACGTCTCACTGAGGGTTTAAATATGCTCGAACTTAAGTGCGAAGTTGAGACAGAAAACGGTTCAGACCTTACTTCATCATCAGGGGCGGAAGTCATGAAATTTTGGATTAATGTAGCTCCATAGGGAGGTTGTAAGAAGCCTAGCGATATGTAATACTGTGTCGTAATAGATAAGAGTCTTTGCTCAAGTGTAATTTTAATGAATATAAACAATATCTAATATACATATATATTTAAAAAAATCACGACAATATGACAGACCTCAGCGGCAAAAAAAAAATTCGACCTCGGTGAGGATTGAACTCACGATCTTGCGATTAACAGTCGCACGCCTTAACCAGCTTGGCCACGAAGTCTATTATTTATGCGAAAAAATGTTCTCACAATTAATTTTAAATAGGAATGTTTTCCTCTTGCCAATCCTTTATTTCTAATAAAATGTGTCTAAGTTGTTTCAGATTTATTATCCTCACATTTTCTAGTATTCCTCGTTCTTTATTTAAAAATTTAGAGCCACTTTTAAAACAAACAGGGTGTCAACTGTTGAATGAAAATTGTGAAATATAGAATTATGCATTAGTGATGTTTTTTTGAACTGTTTTGGGCTGTCCTTTATTAGCAATGGGCAGAGCATATTAATCCAGTGTGTGTATATAGACATTGGAAGAAAATTAATATTGTGTTGCCTCACCTGGGTTCGACTAACCACCAATTTCCTAAAGCTGTTGACACACTTGATACTCTAATTTTGTTTGTCGCACACCAGTATGCTCAAGGTATACAGGAAAAATGTTTGACCTAAACCAATGGTGTGTAGCAGCCGATATCAAACTGTTTGTGAACAGTGATGTCAGTGCAACAGCGATGTGATCACATTTTTACCCCAACCCATTCCAATCAAAGGCGTGTAAGAAACTTATTCAAATATAAAGCATTTTCTTCTCGTCTGTTGGAACCCTCTGGGCTATAGGAGCATTATTTCTTGCCCTAAACACACCCATACACTGTCGCCAGCAGTTTACATATAAATGTGCTATTCTTCTCCAAGTTCACTCCATATTCCACCAGCAATTAGTCGCACCTCGCAATCCAAAAATAGAAAAATATCCAGACCAATTGACCAGGTAGACTATAATATACATGTTTAACACACCACCTGCCTTTTTACCGCTCAAAACAACTCGGCCTCATCAGCCGTCCCATCTAGACATCGTTGCCCAGACGGGTAGGGCTGTCGCGTCACCCGCGCCGCATCGCGCTGCCCGCAAAAAAAAC
>JAKTPZ010000015.1:43269-54045 GCA_030579215.1 Maudiozyma pseudohumilis
ATAGCACTGTAAAACACATTTATTATTTCTGAGACATGAAAAGTCTTACCCGCACCGCGGACGCGTCGCCACGACAACCCGAGCTAGGAACAAGGGGTAAACCGAGACTAAGGAACAGAGAGAGAACCTGTTATAAGAGACTCGTGATATAATACATATATAACTTTATACTCTATAAGAAAAGAGAACGATTCGTAAAATTTCCATAATCGAGAGAAAATGGACTCAGCAGAACTAGAAAATGTTCAGCAAAAAATATCCAGACCAATTGACCAGGTAGACTATAATATACATGTTTAACGCACAACCTGCCTTTTTACCGCTCAAAACAACTCGGCCTCATCAGCCGTCCCATCTAGACATCGTTGCCCAGACGGGTAGGGCTGTCGCGTCACCCGCGCCGCATCGCGCTGCCCGCAAAAAAAACACGGAGCCCTCCGATGCCGCCCCAGGGAAACAGGGATCGCTCGCCCCGTAATGTCCGCCCCAGGAGCCAATCACATTGCAGAACGGGCCATCCCCCGCTGGTTTCTGGGGCCGGCTGGTCTGGCCACCATTTGCAGACGGGGAGTTATCGAGGGCTTGTATTTAAGGAGCACCGCCTGTTTAGAGGGCTGGGCGTTCACGTTCTTTCATTATTCAAGACAACAGTGCTATATTACTCCACTAAACACACAAATTAACACAAATACTTTCAATATGGTTGCTGTATGTATAGAGGGCGATATCAAGAGAAACTAAGCGAAAGAATAGCGTTGCCTGGACTCTTAGTTGTTATTATATTTTTAATCTGGTTCTTTTTTTATTTTTACTAACATGCATATGTGAATTACCCTTTTTCAACACTATTTTAACAGTACACAAATGGTCTACGTTCCAAGGTCCTACCTCACTTTGGTAAACTAACTCTAAAAAACCTATTCGCCTACACTCCAAACCTAATGTTTTGGGGAGGTGCCTCTCTAGCAGGTGTCTTCGTGTTCGTTGAGGGCTGGCCACTGTTCCAGCAGACGCTGTTCAGCAAGATTCCAGTTCTAGGAAACCGCTGGATCAAGGAGGTTGACCCAGAGGACCAGCCACAGTAAGAAAGAGGACGGATAACTGGTCGCCTTTATAATACCAGACAGGAGAACTTCAGGATAGATCTTTTTGTTCGTATTATACTGGCAGATAGCCGTACTACTCTGGTCTTTATTTATTCGTAATGGGTGCATTGTCGCAACAACAACTCTAATACAACATTATTTTATCTTTAACATCAATCACGCCAACAAGAAAATACGAGGGAAGAATTATTTGGACTCTTGCATGAGTCTATCATTATTCGCCTAAGTTTCACCTTCTTTGTTTGTACATATCTATATATTCTAAGCAAATATTACATCATTTTGAATGTGTCAGTGTGAATTATTAGGCATATTTGTTAAAAGAATATTCATTTATTCATTAGATTACATAAAAAGCTGGATTAAAAAGTTTGAAAATACATGTCGGTGTAGAGAATTGTGTAGTCGTTCACAACTTTGCCTTCTCGATTAATCTCAGGGCACAGTTGTCTAAGACTACTACATCCCTAGTAATATCGATAGTTTGGAAAATAACCAATGAACCTTCCTTCCAAGCTCTAACCTTTAGGGTGTTGCCGGGGAATACAACATTGGTGAAACGTACTTTCAATTCATCAAACTGGCCGAATTTTTCGTACAGTGCCTTAGCAGTGACACCAAGTGTGCAAAGGCCATGCAAGATTGGTGTTGGAAATCTAGCAGATTTGGCCACAACTGGATCAATGTGCAATGGATTGAAATCACCAGATAGTCTGTATAACGCAGCCTGGTCCTTTCCAGTACTGACAGTTTGCTCGAAATCAACCGCCCTGGAAGTTGGAGCCAAATAGTTTTGAGTAGCAAATGGTGCTCTCTTGTTGCTAATCACTTTCTCGGATGGAACCTTAGCACCCCTAATGAAGAATGTTCCTTCGTTGTACGCAAATAATTTCTTGGTCTTTACGTCGTATGTCTCAAAACCGCCAACAATAACAGCAGCCTTGCCGCCTTTTTCAACAACCTGCAATGGCTTGGCAACCGTCTTGAGAGTACCCTTAGTTGGCAATGGGTACGATCCAAGTTTGAAGTATTGCTCTCCGTGTAGAAGCATCGTGTAGTTGAAATTATCTACTAGATTATCCATGTCTAGTGCCATTGTGGATTGCATGTATGGAATAACAGCGAAACTTGGAATAACCTGGAATTTCGGGTCGTTTTCGTAGACATACTTCAACTCAGAGCTGGTAGCACCAAGTCCAAGATTGTAGATGATACAGTCTCTCTCGGTGTAGTTGAAAGTATTTGGATCGTTGGAAGAGGACCCACTAGCAGATTTCTGGGACATTGCAGCCTTCTGTACACGCTGGAGGATAGCCATAGAGGACTCCTCGGTAGACTTTGGGTGGATAGATTTGCCGTTTGAAAAGTTGGTAACTTCGTTCCAATTGTCGCTAATCAGCTCAGGAGTGACAGTCTCAGCCAGAGCAACATAACCAGTACTTCTCTCCCATCTAGTTTGGCCAACCCAACCACCACCGACCTCAAACAGCTGGCCAGTAACACCTTTGTCGGCCTTGTTCAAAACCTGAAGCTCCTCCGATGCTAAAAGGACCACCATTGGTGAGACCTGGGAAGCATCAAAATGGTTCTGGAGTTCCTTCTGGCCGAAAATAGTCTTAGTCATGGCGGTTTCGGCATGAGGCGCGATTGCATTGACTCGGATACCTCTCTTAAAACCTTCGATTGCAATAGTCTTTGAGAAACCTAGAATCGCAGCCTTGGCAGCTGCATAGTTAGCCTGACCAAAGTTTCCGTAGATACCAGAGGTTGAGGTAGTGTTGATGATGTAACCACTTTTTTGTTTCAAGAATACAGGCCAAACAGCCTTTGTCATGGCAAATGTTGCTACCAGGTGGACTTGTAGAACAGCATCCCACTCCTGCTGTGACATCTTGGCAAATGATCTGTCACGAAGTATTCCTGCGTTGTTAACAAGGACATCAACTCTGCCAAACTTTTGAACAGCACCTTCGATGATGGAAGCGGACTCGGTAATGATGTTATGTCTGTCACCTACAGCTGTACCTGGGCCAAATTTGGCATTAATCTCATCAACGACTTTCTCTGGTGAGCTGATATCGTTTATAATCACCTTAGCACCATACTGAGCAAACCACAGAGCATGGGACCTACCAAGACCACCACCGGCACCAGTAATAATAACCACTTTATCCTTCAATGAGGTCACCTTGACTGACCCTTGGTCATTCTGAACTGGTAATTTCTTTGCCTTCTCAGTTAGATCGTTGTAGTCCGCTAATTGAACTGGATGCTCGGTCTTCTTGAAACTCTTATCCTTGTAGTCAATAATAGAGTTCCATTTAGCCAGGATTGCCTCTGGTGTGAACGAGGTTGGGTCTGTCGGGTTAAAAATTTGGCCAGACGATCTTTCCCACCGAATTTGACCGTAGAACCCGGCGGCAAGCTCAAAAATAGAATTAGTGACCTTCGTTTGCTCGTGAGTTAAGTAAAGAACCAAAGGAACAATCTTCTCTGGTCCAAGCTGTTTCAAGATGTGTGGTGGAAGAACATCCTCAGTCATTCTGGATCTAGCCAATGGGGCGATTGAATTAACCATAATATTGTTCTTGTGTCCCTCTTTTGCCAGCGTCTCTGCGAACCCAACCAGGCCTAACTTTGCGGCAGAGTAGTTAGCCTGGCCAAAGTTACCAAATAAACCGGCAGGGGAACATGTGTTGATGATCCTACCAAAATTCTGCTGACGCATGTATGGCCAGGCAGCTCTAGTTATTTTAAAGGCACCGTTTAAGTGAACATCAATTACCGACTGAAACTCTTGCGGAGTCATCTTCGCAATGGAAACATCCCTCAAGATACCAGCATTATTAATCAAGATATCAACTCTTCCAAAATTATCAACAGCCGTTTTGATAATATTTTCGGCATTGTCAGTAACTGAGTCGTAGTTGGAAACCGCGATACCGTTGTTCTTCTTAATTTCCTGGACAACCAAGTCTGCAGCACGAGCATCGTGACCGGAACCCTTAAGGGAACCACCAAGGTCGTTAACCACCACTTTAGCGCCACGTTTAGCAAACTCAAGGGCATAAACCTTTCCGAGTCCACCACCCGCACCAGTTATAACAACAACTCTGTCTTTAAATGAAAGGGTGTTATTGTTCATTTGTTAGTTATTTTAATAGCCAAACACTGTATAATTTCAATGTTTGCTGTAGTTAGTACATCCAAGTTCCAAAATAGAAACATATTCCAACGGTGTTAAAGTTTTTTTTCTTCTCTTCCTCAACAGCTTTTCTGTTATATATACAGTCCTGTTCACCTGTTACCCCAACTTTTTTTTTAGCCTGGCCCTCCCTTAGCCGCCCACCGGCCCAATCGTGCTTAATGCCGAAACCGCGGCGCGCAGTCCCGCCTCGTTTTTCAGCCGCTCCTTTATTCGCAGCTTCTCCAACGGGATATATTTCTAACAGCCGTGACTGCCTCCAACGGACGTGGATAGGTTGGGGACTGCAAGAATTCGTTGTGGGCTTCAGGGACTAAAGCCGAAGAGTTGTTCACCGAGCGCTATGGTAGACGGATCTCCATTCTGGAAGAGATGGCCGTAGTCGGAGAGATAACGTTTAAGTGGTATGCATGATTAGCTGCTGAATTGTGATGTTTTGATCTAAATTGGGACCGCGTAACTTATTCACCTGTTGAAGTCTGTGTGCTATTCATGAGAAATGAAAGGTAGTAATTCAAAGGACGAGATTGTGCTAACTTACGGGCGGGACGCCTCTAGATAGGTCCCCAAAGGGATATTGTTCAGTATACTATCATATCATCTACTGGACATTGTTATTTTGCTAACTTTTTAGTTAACTTTGTAATATTTTGTACCCGTAAGACACCTAGTGTATAATTGACATCTTCTATTATGATCACTCTGAACGAATGTTTACGTTTAGCAATAAATTTACACCTCTCTCATTTTGGTATATATTATTTTTTGAGTGATTTTGATAATTGTTAACCCTTTTCAGACAAAATAAAACTTTTCATAAAATTTCAATAACTACATGTACATCTTTATTCTTGTTAGTTACAAAGGGATATCTTAACCAAAATGGGGGTCCTCTCAGCCAATAAGAAAGGAAAAAAAACACAGTTCGACTGTTCCTAAAGTACAAAAGATCTTTATAATATCCATATACACAGTATTTGAGAATACCCATATAACTAGGAGAATGGTGTTCATTTGGCTGCTTGGAAATATATAAACACGTTGCTAGAACTATATTGCTACATATTATTAGTTACTTCTTATTTCACACTCCTCCATTTTACTAATATATTTAACTCCCTTGAAAATGGTCTTGGGGTTGGTCGATTGTGTAGATTTTGTGACTTCAATGGAGTTCACCTTGACTCCTGATATCAATTGGCCCTCGTGCTCGTAACTGATGTCAATGCTATGTAGGATTTTATTAACAGCCTGTTTTTTGGTTGTTCCACTGTGCGAGTTACTACTATTGGTGTCATTATCGCTTTGATGATCATCATCGCTCCTCTCAATACAACCACGTAATACAGCTACCGTTCCAGTGGGCGTAGTACTATCAAATATCCATCTACCAGTTTCTGCATTGACATCGCTTGAGAAGCGGCCATGAGTATTATTAATAATTTTAATTTTGTATTGGTCTGGAGCATGTTGACGACCATTCGGGATATTTTCGGCTTCGGAAGTGGATTGTCTATCCTCCACAAATAACAGATCAACAACTAGGTTCTTAACCACTGGTACCTTTACCGAACCACTGATATTGACAGCAATTTCAAATTCGTCATTGTCAATACCCAGTCTGTTCTCGAAGTTAACACTGAGTAATCCCAAATTGTTACTAGCTATGCCATCAAGCCCAATGCTATAATCCATCAAATGAAATCTGCCATCAGGTGGAGTAAATTTTATCTTGGTGTTTAGAAGTTTTTTCCCTTCGTTATCGTGAATATAATCCTCACAGCTTACACAATTGTGGAAACTTGGTGTGTCAAATATGGCACCATTGTTATTCAAATTTAGCTCCACCGTTGGAAGACCGTTCAATAAGCTGTGGCCTTCAACTGAACCGTTAATATAACCATGAACCAGCGTTAATTGCGAATTATTAATATCATTGTTAATGTATCCATTTCTAGACAGGCGTTTCTTACTTTTGTTGTGTTGGTGATGCTTCTGTAACACCAAATGTACGGATTCAACAAAATCGAGATATATCTCTTCTTTTGTGTAGGTTACCTTTGTCGCGCTTCTCCATGGAGCTATACCTTCGTTCATTCCCGCATCGATCCGGCGTTGCCCACCGCTGTTCATAGTTCCTGGATGGAACCCGCCTCTCATATCAGATGAAGTTGAAGTAACAACCGCATCACTGATATTTTTGGCTGTAGAACTAATAAACTTTGTCAGGTCATTCTGAAGGGGAATAACATCTTTGACCTTGTTTGAATACAAAGCGCTACCCAACCTCGGTTCACCATCATCAATGATGTAGTTGAATATCATGGTTAAGCGGTCGTAATTGTTACTCAGTTTTTTAATGGTGAGTACATCTTTATCAAAATATTCCATTAATAGGTCATCTATAGTTTCCATGAAGACATAGGAGTCAACCAAAGCAACATTCTTCACTTGCGAGGCATCCTTATTTTCTTCGGATGTTAAGCACCAGTAGTTGAGATTGTTATTTTTAGAGTGGTACTTAAAAGCTTTCAGATTTTTACCAATTCGAAACTCATTATCATTATCTAGGTCGGAGTCCTGGTATATAGATTTGAGCTTTATGACCAAGTTAGTGTAAGTTGGTGCACTCGCACTCGGCAAGTACTGAAATATCAGACCATTCTTAGAATCTGTAACGTAAAACGATAAATACATTGCAGGAAATTGTTACAAAAGAGCTAGATTCTCCAAAATAACCGATCTCTCCCCTTTGAATATAGCTAACTCTGACGAATGACTTGTATATGTCTTATGCAATGCATTCAGTGATCACTCCCCACACTTAACCATCCAAATATTATGACAGCGAGAACATTATTTTTTGGCCTTCTTTTTTTTTTAAGGCGCAGAGAAGAGCGCTTGAAAAAAAACAAACAACGATTACGAAACTCGTCAGCATATTTACATTCAAATTTTGGGAAAACAATAACCTTGTAACAAAACAGAGGAAGTGAATTCGGTACATCAGAGAAATATCATCAACCATCAATCACCAAACCATATATACATTTCAGGTGATTTATTAAGTTGTGAGTACTTTTCTGAGGGATATTTGGGACGCGAAGAAACGCACTCATAATTAGTACGACAACAAACATAATCAATAATAATGAATTCAAATATAAACCAAGAAGGTGGAAATGAAACCCCTATCGAACAAAACATGCAAGGGAGTAACAATAACTTTAACGCCGCTCGTACACCCTCGACAGGTGGAGACCCTAATAGTACCAGAAGCATTTTAAGCAACATAGGTACACCATCGTTTAACTTTTCACAAATACCTCAGCATATTCTTCAATCCCTCTCCTCAAACCAATTGAGAATGATTCAGCAAAAACATGAGCAATTACTTCTAAACAGAATGCAACAGCAGCGGATGCAACAAAATGGTAATGCAGCTCCAACCGGAGGAAAGTTTAACAACAGAGGTACAGATAACAGTGGAAATATGGCAACCCAACCTAGTAGCAATAATGCAACTCCAAATAACACCCAAGCTAACATACATCAATCTCAGAATACTCCATTACCAAACAATGGCCAAGCTGGGAATAGTAACAACAGAGGCATGAACCAACATCCACCGCAACCTAATATTCCAACACAAATTGCGCAAATGCCGCTGATGGAGCAATTACAGGTTTTAAACACACTAAAACAACAAGCCATACTTAAGGAGAACCCGACAGCGGTCACAACGATTAGTATGGCCCTTCAGCAAGTCCAGCAACGTTTACAGCAACAATTACAACAACAACAGCAAAATTCTGTACCACATGCTTCCCAGAATAGCAACTTGTCTGCAGCTACAGGTAGGAACCAGAACAGTGGCAACGTCGGAACAGCCAATTCGGCTCCACGAAGTCACAAGAAAAAGACAACTCAAAAAAGAGCGACTGGTACTGAACAACCCTCTAATAATCAGAGTCCTGCTACAAATACCAAAACGTCGACAAAGAAAGGATCATCATCTGAAAATGCTAAACCCAAACGTAAAACTAAACCAAAGGCTCCTAAACCTCAAAACAATCAATTCCCCAACGGCTCTCTGCCCAGCAGTGGTTTATCTGCAGGATCATTAGTACCACTCCCCCTTCCAGAATTAGAATTACCAAAGTTAGAATTGCCTAAGTTCCAAACCGTACAATTCAACCCAGAGGAGACACGCCTACCTTCTAAAAACTACTGGTCCTCAAAGGAAGATGTTCCTACGACAGATACGTTACTATACGAACAAATTATCGATAGAGATGAAATGTACAGGGAAGCTCACAGAAAAGAAAGTCAAGGTTACGAACCCTTTAGTATATATGGGTTTAGTAATAAGGAGTACATTTCCAAACAGTTCCATAACCTAAAATATTATCAAGACTTAAAGAGTACCAGAATGGAAAGTATAACCTTAACTTCGAAAAATATGCCATCAGCGAGCATTTGGGGGGATGGGTACTCTGGATATGGCAATGGTAACACAAACTTGGCAACCAATATTATTGCAGAAAATGTTTCGAAGGGAATGCGCAAGAACTTCATATTTGATGACGAGGTTGTGTACAAGGACGTGATGTCGGAGAATGAATATTACGCTAAGGATCAATTAGTACCAATCAGACTAGAGTTTGATCAAGAGAGAGACAAATTTTTCTTAAGGGATACACTGTTGTGGAATAAAAATGATAAGCTGGTGAATATTAATGATTTTGTTAAGGATATGCTGATGGACTATCGGTTTGATGAATCTAATATCAAAACACTGACACATACAATATCTCGCTCTATTAAAGAGCAGATCCTCGAATTTCAGCCCAATCCATACGTCGAACTCAATCAGTACCGTACGGGAGGAGATGATCTGCGTATTAAGATCAAACTGGATATTGTAGTTGGACAGAACCAGCTGATTGACCAGTTTGAATGGGACATTTCCAATACTGAGAATGATACAGAAGAATTCGCAGAGAATATGTGCCAGGAGTTACAACTTCCAGGAGAATTTATTACCGCAATATCTCACGCTATTAGAGAGCAAGTCCACATGTACCACAAATCTCTTGCTCTACTAGGTTACACATTTGACGGTCAACCTGTTGAGGATGATGATATAAGAAGTAGAATGCTATCAGTTGTGACCTTGGATGACATCTTCAGACCCCAGAGTGAGACTAAGCAGTTTACTCCAAATTTGTTACAAATATCAGCTGCAGAGTTCGAGAGACTTGACAGAGACAAAGACAGAGATACAAGGCGTAAGAGAAGACAAGGGCGTTTCAATAGACGCGGGTATGGCCTTATCAACGCATCGAGTAGCGTCAATCTCACTGGAGGTGCCATAGGTAGTTCTGCTGCATTGAGTGGATTACCAGCACTTAACAAGGCTAATCCATTAGGAGGCTCTTTGGCCGGTAGTATTCCAGGAACCGGTGCGGCTATTAGTAACGGAGCCAATGGTCCTACCGATATACCCCTACCAGATTTATCTGATCTGCCAAGAACATTCCGTACGCCCATTCCTACAACTATCCTCCCAGGTGGTGTTGACTTTGGTCCTTCTGTTAAGTCTTATGATACCAACACAACAGTTGAATACAGACCAAGACCCGAGGGACCTAAACCACCCCCACCGCCTTGCTACATTATTGATAACAACCCTGGCAAATCATTACTACTTTGTATTAAACTTAAGAAGAAGACTGACGCTGATCAGTCCAAGGATTCCGAAAATGTTGAATCCGGCATACTTAAAAACGATGAAGCACTGGGAAATGAAAAGAAACTTGAAATCAACTCCCAGAATTTGAGCAGCACTAATACCAGCAGTATGAATCAGAATACAGCCACCACTGTGAAGAGAGAGTCTTCTGCTGCCTCTAAAGCCCCCCAAGGCACTGGCAAAATTTCCAACAATTCCTAACCACAGTAGTGCATATCATAATATCATAATATATATATATATACTATCGTTACTAAAGGTTATGACAAAGTGTTTGAGTTCACTAAGCAATTGTACTTGTATATCTCTCGGCGAAACCTATATTAGTATATCGTATGCAGTGATATTTCACAGACGCTTCGCCTCTTCTCCCGCGAAGTAGAGAACCTGTTGGGACATATTATTTGGCCGAGTTAGCTCGGGAGAAAAAGGAATGTTATAGAACTTGTTAGAAGTTGGAAACTCAAGATGCGTATGCATCACACAGAAAGTGGATAGAAGAAGAGCACTCGTATAGCTACGGATTGATAAGAGGTAACGGTAAAGAAAGGAGTAGAACACAAAGTGACACCGTGTACACAAGCGTGTCACGCATTGTGCGAATTGGAATATTGGTAAACACCAGCGAGGGATTTGCCATCGCTGATAAAACTCTTTCGTAGTGATCACTGTACTCTTCGTAGAGAAGAGACACCACTTAGAATACTAAG
>JAKTPZ010000015.1:54065-122639 GCA_030579215.1 Maudiozyma pseudohumilis
CGAAAATGTTGAATCCGGCATACTTAAAAACGATGAAGCACTGGGAAATGAAAAGAAACTTGAAATCAACTCCCAGAATTTGAGCAGCACTAATACTAGCAGTATGAATCAGAATACAGCCACCACTGTGAAGAGAGAGTCTTCTGCTGCCTCTAAAGCCCCCCAAGGCACTGGCAAAATTTCCAACAATTCCTAACCACAGTAGTGCATATCATAATATCATAATATATATATATATACTATCGTTACTAAAGGTTATGACAAACTGTTTGAGTTCACTAAGCAATTGTACTTGTATATCTCTCGGCGAAACCTATATTAGTATATCGTATGCAGTGATATTTTCACCGACGCTTCGCCTCTTCTCCCGCTAAGTAGAGAACCGTAGTAGAACGTCGGCACGAAAAGGAAACACACGAGCGGGTGCCGTGCGCGGGTGGTACAGTGAAGGCATTTATATTTATCAAAATTGACCTTATGTAACGCTTGTAATGTTAAATCTTGTCATCTGAAGCCTACGTTACTTACCTATCCTTGAACAAAACTGTTGACTTGTGGGTAATATTACTCAGAATCAATTTATTGTCCGGATATATTCCTATTTACGTCTTTAGGTTATCCACTTCAATTTTAAGACCTCCGGAATAAGGTTTGCACATCCACAGATTGAGGATGTTAAACACCACCACTACACACGAAGATGGCACAGCTCCACCTGACGCTGCTGCTCATCTAAGTACCACTATTCCTACAATAGTGCACGAACCGGCTCGTACGTCTCTAGATGACATAGAATTAGAGAATAATGGCAATACAGAACGAGATCTAGAAATGAACTCCCCGGTAGAGACAGGTGATGAGAATACAAATGAGGATGGTACAGAACCTGAAGAGTTCAGAACGCGGGCAGTTAGACAGATCGATAATATAGGTAGGCATTTTAATATACTAGACAGGGTATTTAGGAGGCGGCCTGAAGGAGAATCTACGCGAGGAACGGGTGGATCCAACTTTGATGGTGTGTTTAGCAATTTAACTGCGAAACCTGACGATAATGAAAGTGAGCAAGAAGCTCAAAACGAGAACCTTCCCTCATATGATGAAGCTGCGCAGGATATCGTACCTTCATACTACGGTATGGATCTGAGTACATCGGATATGTACGTGGATGAAATCTGTATCGAGGGTCTCCCAGTAGGGAATGCAGCTAACTTATTTTGGAATATCATTGTCAGTACGAGTTTCCAATTTGTGGGCTTTTTAATAACATACATTTTGCACACTTCCCATGCGGCCAAACAGGGATCTAGATTCGGACTAGGCCTCACATTTATTAGCTATGCATATTCAATGATACCCAATAACGTGACATCCAAGATTGGTAAGTACAAGAATATTGATAGGTACCAGCTCCAGGATCCTAACGCATACGATAATTTGGATATTGATTCTGATACGACAACACAAGATCAATTCGAATCTGAATTAAGCCACGGCTTTGAGGAGGAGAAGCAAAGTTTGCCAACCCTGGCAGTCTTTGTTGGCCTACTGGGAGCATTTATTACCATTAAAAGTGCTGTTGATTATATTAAGGTGAAACGCATGGAGCGCAAGTACATGTCGCAGGATCACCTATAAATGAATACAGATACTACGAGACATTTGATAAACACATATACACACATACCAAAAGGCATATGGACCTCTGATACCTTAAAAAAAATCATGTTACTTTCATATAATATATGTACTTTTTTTCTCTCTTGTAAGAGGATACATTTATTTTTAAACCCATGTTAAGAGTTAGCTTCTACATGTTATGCCCCACATAATTATACCGATTTATTATTTTTATTACTGTTTGGAATACATAATTTTATCTTTGACTTTCTATTATTTAACCGAGATAGACCAGTACGTTTTCGTATATCGTAAAGACGATACCACCACTCAGGACCAATCTGCCTAGTCTTGGTGTAGCACCCTTCCAGAAGGCCTTTAACCCCTCTTCCTTGAAAATGGTGGTGAAACAGTTGACCGTAGAGCTGTACTTCGATGCCGTCAAACTCTGCATTCTAGTTTTGACCGTATCTATAGGCATAGTACTGTAAACTGTGACAATACCACTGAATGCACCAACTACAAAGGTCATTCCGGAGGACAGCGGCTTATCCTTTGGCGCATTTGTAATTTCCTGAATGGTAGTCTTAATCTTATTGTAACAACCAAGTCTTACGGCTTGGTTAGCAGCCTGTCTCATGGAAACGGGAATAATGGCACCATATAGACCTCTTACACCTAGGTCGCTGACCAGCTTAGAGTAATTCATGACAGCATTGCGACCATTATTCTGATATAGTGGCTTAACAGACTGTCTATCATCAATTAATGCAGTCTTAATAGCCTCAAACGGCGTGACTGCAACAACACTCTCCAGGAGACCAGCACCCAGACCTGCAACAACACCTCTCACACCACTGACTTCTCCACTAACTGGATCTCTCAGTAGGTTCTTAATGGCATCGAAACCCAAGAATCTGACACCTGCCTTGGCTGTGTTACCAACAATAAATGCAGGGCACCCAACATAAATGGCACCTGTTCCTTGGGTCTTGGCAGTATTGTAAATCAGAACCAAAGGGTTTCGGGACGCCTTGGAGTTTTTATCAATCAGTTGCAAACGAGTCTTGGCAAACTCAAATGGGTATGTGATACATGCCTCAATGGCACCGGCCAGCGAACCAGCGATGAACGATTTTCTTGGATCAACCTTCTTGACTTCAGCCTTGGCAGACATTGCTAATGTGTAATTTTTTTTTTCTTGGCTATGTTCTTTTAACTCCTGAAAAAAAAGGCAAGGTATAATAAAGAATTCTGTACAATATGCTCACACATTTGCCTACGTATTCTACACACATATATATATATACATTGATTGGGCATAAACATTTTTACCGACCGTTATTGCTCGAAACTGCTATGACTAAATCGCCCTAGACACCTCGTGAAGCTAGTCTGAAATTTCGCGATGGCTTTTTCAGCAGCGCCGTCTGTGGGAATTTTTCACGCAATTCCCGCTGCAAAGTTTCGTTTGAAGAGGCGGGCGAGCAATTTCCATCGGAATTTAGAGCAGTGACTCGACGCTGCAGGTAAAAGAGGTGTAAGTAATTATGACCAGAGAGTGTGGTGATCTGATGACACCAGTTGGATTTACAGGTTATGACACAATCTTGACTGGACTTTTAATAACTTCTCGGAATATTTTCGTTGGGAAAAGGGGCTTCAGCCGTGCTATTGTGGCACCTATAGAAAGAAAATAAAAAATTAAAAAAAAAAAGAGTTGTCTATATTACATATGTAGTGAATTTATCTGAATTGAGAGTAGTACCTTTCTTCCTCGAATCTTTGGTTGACGAGTGCAAGGACCTCTGGGGAGTAGACATCCTCCAGCTTCTCGCCGCCGTTCAGAACACGCTTTTCATGTTCTTTCTGCTCTTCCTTAGTTAGTAGGACAACGTTTTGAATAGTAATCGGCTTGGATGGGTCCCACTTCGATAGTGTTAATCTCGTAGAGTAGCCACTGACTGGAGATTTACCTCTAAAGACTTCCTCGACAATGTAGCCTATATCGGCTAGTGCAACAGGAACGCGCTGGTCCTTCTCGCCAATACGAGAAGTCTGGCCGGCAAGCGACTGGAGAATACCGTCGTATACCTTGATTCTGTTCTTACCCTCTATTGGATTCATTGGATAACCGGAGACCTTCGTCAGGATATATGTGGCAATCGTTAGACCAAAGATACCTGGCATTGTGCCTAGCACTGGGAGGATTCTCACACGGAAGTCCTTTAGTGCACTAAGTTCTCCAACAGTACCCTTCTCGTACTCATCATCTGGGAGAGGAAGAAGCTGTGCCTTACGAGGATCGGGCTTCTCGGCACTGAAAACTACTGGAACACCGGTGGTGATCCCCTTTTGCTTTAATCTTCTTCTAACTGCACGAGCCAGAGGGTCTTCCTCAGTGGTACTGAGATCACCAATATTGACACGAGTAGGGTCACTCTTGGCCGAAGCACCCATCGACGAGATCATCTCAATCTTCTGCTCGTGAAGGTATGCAAGGAGATCAACCTTTGTGTCAATGTTGTCGATACAGTCAACAACCATATCTGGTCTACCGTTGCCTAGAGTTAGTCTCTCACTGTTTTCTAAGTCCCACAGCTCGTTAATGGCATCGATCTCGCACCAAGGAGCAATCTCAGCCATGTGCTTCTTTAGGGTTAGTACCTTCGATGTACCAACATCCTTCAAGTTGGCACAACTGTGTCTGTTCAAGGAACTTAGAGAGACCTGATCAAAGTCAATGACCCTGATCTTCTTAACACCAGAACGGACAAGCATGGTAACAACCCAGGAACCGACACCACCAGCACCGACGACAACAATGTACTGGTTTTTGACCTTCTCCATACCTTCTTCTCCTAGGAAAGCGTAGTTACGGGCTAGCTGCTCACGGAATAGAGAATCGTCATATGTATTAGGAGCAATAAGCTTCTTGGAAGCACTGGTACCATCGTTAGCTTGTTTGGCTTGTAGTTGGTACTTCTTCCAGCCGACCTCGACGCATTTTGTAGCGGCGACGGCGAGCGCGGCGGATGCGACAGCCACCTTCCATGTTGAAGTAGTGTCTCTAGACATTTCTTAATATAACAAGTGTGGTATAGCTTGATTAATGTAACTTGTAAAGACACAATGTGGTAATTAAAGCTTATATGGCCGTTCAA
This sequence comes from Maudiozyma pseudohumilis, assembly GCA_030579215.1. NCBI lineage: Eukaryota > Fungi > Ascomycota > Saccharomycetes > Saccharomycetales > Saccharomycetaceae > Maudiozyma > Maudiozyma pseudohumilis. The sequence continues at coordinate 58,850 of JAKTPZ010000015.1, forward strand.
TACTCTATTGGTGCAGCTTAAAATTTTTCAAGCAGGCGGAATTTTTTTTTCACAACTCATCGCTTCGTGCTTCGATGTTGCTATGTGAAGGTTGCAAGGGTAGAAATCAAAGTTGAACAAATGCTGATTTTTTATTTATTTAATAATGTAGATTTACATGGAGATCTGATTGGATGTGTGTATTATACAATTATGAGATACTACAGAGATATTCAAACATCTTCAAACTCAAGGTCGATGTCCATATCTTCATCATCACTCTCCTTGGCCTCGGCGGCTGGGGCTGGCGCAGTAACGTCTTCCGAAGCTTTCCCTTCTTCCTTACTTTTCTCGGCTGCTGCAATATCCTGTATTACATCCTCAAACTCGCCCTCATCTTCATCATCGTCTTCAAACTCGTCACCCTCTCCGTTATCGATTTCGAACTCGTCGAGAACATCACCTTCCTCCTTTGCTGCAGCTGCAGACTCCTCCTTCTCCTTGGCCTGCTTCTTCGCAAGCTGAGCATAGTAGTCATTCATTGTACGTTCACTCTCACGTTCTTCTCGCTCTGCCTCAGTGAGCACATGACGGTTATAGCCGTAGCGACCACCATTACCAGCACCACCGGGCATACCACCGGATCCATGGTAGGCGGCACCATCTGCTGTGCCCTGTCCCTCTACACCCTCTGCACCAGCTTGTGATTCTGCCGCATCGTGTGTTGTTTGTGGATCGAACTCGTCCTCTCCGTCCAGTCTTCCCAGAGCACTCTTGCCGATTGTACTGGCCTTGTGCCATTCTGGAACAGCGTTCTGTTTGCGCTTCTCCTCTGCTTGGCGCTCCTGCAGTTGGCGCTGCGCAATTTCGTCGCTTGCCGTGGTGATGTTGATATGCAATGTAGCCTGGGAGTTTGCACCTGCACGTCTTGAACTGTCGTTGCCGAGTGCTGTGCCCATAACGTTTGCCAGTGGTGCATCGCCCGGTCTGAACATTGTCGAGCCCTTCTTTGGATTGTAAGTGTAAGCCGCATGCGACTGGTTCTGTGGTGGAATCAAACGTGCCAGAGCAAACTCGAATGTGTTCTCCTCGATCCTCGAGTCATCGATCTTCTTCAAGTAGTCGATCAGCGGTTGTATCTGGTCCATCAGCCTGTTCAGCTTGTCCTGTTTCTCCTTGTTCTTCTTTCCTGAGTCATCCTCTACCAGTGGCTCGTCACAAAGCGAGCAGAGGAACTCTGTCCTGTCGTAGTTGAGCAACTGCACGGCCTCCAGCTGCGTGTACTTGGTCTCGCAGATTGGACACATGTACCCGTTCGGCGCAGAATTCTTGTCTAGATCATCCTTGAAACGCTGTACCAACTGGTGCACCTTCCACTTAATAGCATCAATGGCGTGTGGATACTTGATGTAGAAGTAGATACGTTCCACAGATTTACTGTTTGGAGGAAACTCACGCTGCTTGTGGACTGAGATCAGCCGGTCCGACCTCAAACGTGCCACCAGCGGGCCCAACTCAGTCTTGTTGATACTCAGCAACTGTTTCAGATCCTCCTCAGCCAGGACCGAGTGGAACAGGATCGCATCGATCACCAGGACGTACGATCCGCCGTAAAAGCCACGTACAACAAACTTGAGAAGACTCTTGACAATCTCATCGATGGGGCGGTCCATTGCCTTTTTGTATGTGTGGATGCAAGTATGTGAGAATTGGGGGGTGGGGGATACTGTTCTTCCCTACTTTTACCCTCAGGACTGTATTGTGCGATGGCATTATGTAATGGCATGGAGGGAGGATCTCCCCGGAAATATATGTATGGGAGCCAGTATGTTCTGGAGCAGCAAAATATTTTCGTGGGAAGTGATAGTACACGTGACAACATATATATCACGTGACAACATATATATCACGTGACAACAAATATATCACGTGAGGGTGCACACCACTAACATCACTACACACGGAAAAACACTTTCCCGTCTCGGCCCACTCGGCCCGTTCGTCCGGCATCCCGCCCGCCCGGCCGGGGCCAAAAAATACCCAAAAAAACAGAAAACCAGAAAAACAGAGTCACCGCTGGGCAGAAAACCTGCGCGAGAATCAGTCACCGCTGCGCCATTTGCTACTCACGACACCCTCCAATTGGCGCTGCGTTCTTCCCACCTGTGTCTGTTACTCTTCTCAGAACAATACAACAGCGCCACCGGGGGAGATCGGAGCGGGGACTGGGACTGGGGACTGATACTCCACTCTAACTGGAAACCAAGCGCCACTATCGCCCTGCACAGCAGCTATCGCTCCCTATCTATCCCGGTCCTCCCATTGGTACTGAGACAATAACAAGGGCTGCCATTGCTGCGGTCAATATATACAATTTGCACAGGCTTTATATATGTATTATACACACACATATATATATATATGTAAGCAAGGGAGTCGGGGAGACAGTAGTCGGCCGGGCTGTCAGCGGCTGTAATTTATAATCTCTTACTTTAGTGATACTCAACTTGCCAATAACAAAAAGAAAGGTTTATCACCAAGAGTGTATATAATAGTAACACTGTCACTATCACCAACACTTTCACTTTCACCTTTATTTTATTTTATTTTAGAGGTCTGTGCTGTAATTTAGACTAATCTAAATTCACCGTTTGTTTCCCGCATATATCTCCTTCCGCTTCTCGCGCTTCGTGTCTCCCGCGTGTTTCCCGTGTGTTTCCCGTTTGTTTCCCGCCTGTCCGTTTCTGTTTCCGCTGCCGCTTTTCCCTCTGGCTGCTTTGCTCATCGCCCGCACCCGCACGGTCACGCATTTTCCAGTTACCGCTACTACTAGCTACTCTGGGCAGAACAACATCCCACTACTTCTCAGGCAACCGCTGTATTATATAATATAGCCATTCCGTTTTGGGTTTTCCTCTTCACCTCTCTGTTTCTTTCAGTCTCTCAGTCTCTCTTTTTGTTTAACTGTGCCTTCCCCCCCCCATTCGTGCAATACAGATACAAGGGAGGAATACTTTTGTCCAATTGGTAGATTAGAAAAGCAGGTATTTTCGCATATTTATTCTTTTCTTCTTTTCTTTTAGAATGTCCGATTTCAACAGTTGCTTCACAGCACTTCTTAACGACGGTAAAGTCGCCAAGCACTCTCAATTGGCCGTCAATGGCCGCATTGAGTGCCCACTCTCCGGTTTCCAGCTGCTAAACTCCCCTCTGTTCAACAAGGGAACTGCGTTCACCCAGGAAGAGCGTGAGCAGTTCCGTCTGGACGGTCTGCTGCCTCCTCAAGTGAACACTCTGGATGAGCAGCTGGAGCGTACTTACAAGCAGCTGTGCTTCCTGAGAACATCGATCACCAAGAACGACTTCATGACGAATCTACGTGTCACCAACAAGACCCTGTACTTCGCCATCATCAAGCGCTACATCCTAGAGTTGGTTCCTATCATCTACACCCCTACTGAGGGTGATGCCATCGCGTCTTACAGTGACAGATTCAAGAAGGCTGAGGGTGTCTTCCTCGACATCACGGAGCCAGACTCCATCCAGGAGCGTCTGCTAGCTTTCGGTGGCTCCAAGGACATCGACTACATCGTCGTGTCGGACTCCGAGGGTATTCTAGGTATCGGTGACCAGGGTGTCGGTGGTGTACGTATCTCCATCTCCAAGCTGGCACTGATGACTATCTGTGGTGGTATCCACCCGGGCCGTGTCCTGCCTGTGTGTCTGGATGTCGGTACTAACAACAAGAAACTCGCCCGTGACGAGCTGTATCTCGGTAACAGATTCTCCCGTGTCCGCGGCAGGCAGTACGACCGCTTCATCAAGAACTTCATGACCGCCGTCAAGAACGTCTACCCAAATGCCATTCTGCACTTTGAGGACTTTGGTGTCGCCAATGCCAGACGTATCCTGGAGGAGTACCGTACTGAGGTGCCATGTTTCAACGACGATATCCAGGGTACTGGTGCCGTTGTGATGGCATCGCTGCTAGCCGCCCTAAAGCACACCCACCGCTCTCTACAAGAGTGTAAGGTTCTAGTGTACGGTGCCGGTTCTGCTGGTCTAGGTATCGCCGACCAGATCGTCAACCACATGGTTACCCACGGTATGACCCTAGAGGAGGCCCGTGGCCAGATCTACTTGATGGATATCCGTGGTCTGATCGTGCAGTCGCTAGAGGAGACCTCCACTGAGCAGCAGCATGTCTTTGCCAAACCAGACGCCGATTGGGAGGGAATCAACAAGAAGTCTCTGTTCGAAGTTGTCTCTGCCGTGAAACCTACGTGTCTAGTTGGTTGCTCCACTGTTGCCGGTGCCTTTGAGAAGGAGATCGTCCAGGAGATGCACAAGTACAACAAGAGACCCATCATCTTCCCACTGTCCAACCCAACCAGACTGCATGAGGCTGTGCCTGAGGACCTGATGGCCTGGACCAACAACGAGGCCCTTGTTGCCACTGGTTCCCCATTCCCACCTGTCAACGGCCACCGCATCTCGCAGAACAACAACTGTTACTCCTTCCCAGGTATCGGTCTGGGAGCCGTGCTGGCGCACGCCAGCACCATCAGTGACCGCATGATCTCCGCTGCTGTGGACGAGCTTGCCTCGCTGAGTGAACTGAAGGAGGGCGACTCTACCCCAGGTCTACTGCCTGGTCTGGAGGTCATTGACAACACCAGTGCGCGTATCGCCACTGCAGTTATCCTGAAGGCGCTAGAAGAGGGCCACGCCCGTATCGAGACCGAGGAGGACCCAGACCGCCCAGGTCAGCTCATCCAGGTTCCTCGTGACTTCGATGGCTGTATGGCGTGGGTCAAGAAGCAGATGTGGCAGCCTCTGTACAGACCTATGAACAAGGTCAAGTTTGATGCGGAGTTGCACACCTACCAGCTGTGATTGCACTTTTTTAGAACAGCGAGCGCAACGCATATGTGGTGCCGAATCACGACTATACTATACAGCACACTATACACGGGACCATCGTCTCTGAAACACCCATATATACCTCATAATATTATAATACTACAATAAGACAGCACTGATGCCACTACGTAAAATCTATGCGCTATGTGTTGTACTCAAATTACAGTGGGCTAACAGTAACCCCTATTATAAAGCGCGCAGACTACCTAGTAGAGCAGTCGTAATAGTGATAGGCAGGTGCAACGCGAATAATACCCTGCAGATGTCAGCTGGACAAGTCCACTGACAAAAGAGTGCAAGAGCAAATGTATCAGAACCACCGCACACCCATAAAATCGGCATTTTGTATACCATCTCTACCTGTACAATAAATAATAGAAAAAAAAAGAAACGACCGCACACTAACCAGAACAAGAACGGCCATGCCCACACCAGCACAAGAAACGCCCACACCCACACCAGAGACTACTACATGCACAACAGAGACCATTACCAGCACAGCGGAGGCCGCTGGAAGCACACATATACCAACAGGGCCACTACTCACTCCGCCGTCACACCAAAAAAAAATAATAATATCAAGACAATACGACACATGCGGCCCCTTATTCGCCAGCAGCACCAGCGCAAACCGCAATGCCGGTTCTGCTTTACTAAATACTACAGGGCATCGGACCAGGGCATATCCGCAGACCACACCGTTACAAGAGTAAATATGATGTGCGTGTTTACAGGCGAAGATCACATCACTTCTAGTACAAGGAAATAGTAGACACCAGCGCACCAGAGAAAATAGTAGACACCAGCTCACCAGAGAAAGTAGCATACGCAAGTACACCAGAGGAAGTAGCATACGCAAGTACACCAGAGGAAGTAGCAGACACCAGCACACCAGAGAAAGTTCAATATAACATGTCGGCAGGGTTCTAATACCCGTGCGTGCAGTTCTATCTGAGCATGTTACATCAAGCGTATCACAGGAGCGCTAAGCGCCGGCGAAAGACCTCCACTAGGGCTCCTACTGCACAGAGCGAGGGAAAACCAGACTTTCTACTAAACGCCTACTGCACAAGGCGAGGGGAGAACAAGCAAGACATTGCGGGCGCTAAACGTCTACTGCACGTAGCGAATCAGGAAGCGCCCGCACGCTGCCTGGCGTGACATGGCGGCGCCTCCGCCCTCGCTTTAGCTGAACAATAACACTTGTACTCTCTTTTGTACATTAAAGCAAGTATGCGATGCCTCTGTGAAACAACTGCAGGATGACCACGATGAGAGAGCGAATGTTGCCCAGATGCAGAGAGGCCCGAGAGAGATCAAAAAGCGGATGGGGGAGCACCCAGACCGAGACCCAGCCTATCCTTATTTTTTTTTGGCTGCGTCTCTTCTCCAAGGCAACCCAGGGGGGGAGGGCAAAGAGAGTGGGAGTGGGAGTGGGGGTGCAGAAGGCCCGCAAGGGCGATAAGCGTAATAAACGCAGCTAGAGAGGCTTCCACGCCAACGCCCGGACTGCCTCTCTGCCTAGAAACGCGCAGCCCAGCTCCCCCCCACCGTCACTTCTGCCGGGACCCGCTCCCCTCTAGGCGGGCGGGCAGGGTCCGTCTCCGCCTAGCGCGCGTGGAGCTCCCAGGTAGCGCCCTTTCTAGAGGGACATCACCGGCCTGTCTAGGCTGCACAGACTGGCCTCTGCGCATTTGGGCCTTTGGGCATTTGCGTCTCTGCGTCTCTGCGTCTCTGCCCTCCGCCCTTTTGTTTTCCAGCGGCCCGCTGCGAGGATATAGAGCGGCAGCGCTGTGGGCCCAAAAAATGCACCGCACGATTTCTGCGTCGGTCATTGGCGTGCGCGCCCCCCTCGTTTTTTCTTTCTTTCCCTTGTTGGCGCTGCAAATCGGCGCTGCTCTTTTCGCCCTTTGCTGGGGGTTCTCTCTGCTTCTTTGTCTCTTTGTTTCTCTGCCTCTCTGCCTCTCTGCCCCTATTGTAATGGAATATTCATTTTTTTCCCTCTTTCCTCTCTTGCCGGTTCTCTTGACTGCACCTCTCCTGTTTCTCTCTTGGTTCCTCTTGTCTGTTTCCCTTCTGTCTTTCTCTTTCCCTTTCCCTTCTTCCTCTTTCTTTCTTTCTTTCTCTTCTCTCTGCTCGTACTTACCACCCTGCACTACAACTACCACTAAGACTTTATCTTTCCCTTCCCTCCTGCCTTGTCCCCGTTGCTTCCAGACGATCTGTCCGCATTATTATTACTCCAACACAGACACGCTCACAGCAACTTAGCTACACTTACATACCCAGACACTTCTTAGCACTCGATACTCCGCAGTACCCAGCGCTATTATTATTGTTCTCCTGATTACTTTACTTTACAAGTTTCCCTACGTCGCTACCCATTACTAACTAGCTACATACAGCTGCCACCCAACACTCAGCCGTTCCTACAGTTAGAAAGACAAGCACAGCTACACACGTACATATTTGCCCTGTCCCTTTCGAAGTACCTAGTTATTCTCCGTACTTTACTCTCAATACACTGTCCTATCCCTGCCAGAGCATTCTCCCAAATACAGAACCGTCTCTCTACGTGCAGTATCCTAGCCTGACTGATTATTTTTCCATCTACGAATTTACTGTCAGCCCCACAAGCATAGCTAACACTAGTCAAGAAGAGTCCCTTTTTTGCTAATATTTTTGCTAGCTACTTCTATTGAACCTCCTTATTTTTTGCCACCGAACTTTTACCCTCCCCCAACCACCAAGAAAATTTCTCTATTTTTTGGGCCAAGTTCACCACCATTAATAAGTACAATAGAATTTTCTCTCTCCACCACGAGTTGAATTTGATTACCCGCGTTTTACCGTCTACAGTGACATTGGTGTAACCCGGCACTTACATTTTCAAATTCGAATAAATTTTTTTTGATTTTTTTTTTCGCGTTCCTCCAGCATTCAAAGGAGCGAAAAACAACAGAGCCGCTCGCCGTTACAGTCCCGCGCCTCGAACAAATAAACAAAGTAAACAACACACACAGAGAAGCAAGCAGAGCGATCTCCAGCTTTCTTTCGGTTCTTTCACTCTCCGTCCCTCTGTAAACAAAATAAACAAACAAGGCGCTCCCCTTCATTGTTTACCCAGATACACACGCGTTATAAAGGAAATTTCCATCACTTCCTTTTTTTTTTTTAACGTCCAGCTACATTACTACCCTTTGCTTACTGCCTTTCAGTTAGCAAAAGCACGCGTAGTTTTCTGCAAGGTTATACTTACTGGTATATCCACACCATTTTTTTCTGCTTTATTAGTATTGATCTGTTTTTAGCACAGCTTCATCAACACTAAATCCACAGACACTCTCCCATACCAACGCAAACTTAGGAATGCCTCTATCCGGTATGACTTCTAAGAATGACGACAGTAGCCACCAGGGCAGCGGCAGCAACCAGCTGCTGTCCCTAGGCCAGGACCACGCACTATCCTACCAGCAATTGGACTCTGGCGACGTTAACCAGTTCGGTCAGTCCGCTGGCGCCGGCCAGTCTTCTGGAAACCAGAGGACCAACCAGCAGTACCAACAGTACCAGCAGTACCAGCAGCAGCAGGGTGGTGCTCAGGGCAGCGGCAGTCAACAGCCACAGCCAATGTACTTCCAGAACCACCCTTCGCAGGGCGGTCAGGCCAATCAGTACGGCCAGTCTCTGCCACATGATTTCAACTACATGCAGGCCGGCAGCGGCAGCACTGGTGCTGCCAGCGGTACCGGTTCTGCTAACCAGGGTTCTACCTCTAGCACCTCTGGCAACCAGACTGGTTCCAACGTCAACAACCCAAACTTCAACCAGCAGCAGTTCTCTGATATCATGTACAGCTCCTTCCTAAACCAGCTGTCCCAGAAGCCACAGGCCCAGGGATCTCAGTCTATCAAGCAGCAGCAGCTAAACATGAACCCAGGTACCGCCGGCTCCAGCACAGGTTTCCCAAACCCTTCCCTGCAGAGATACTACCAGAACAACATGACTGGATACCCATCCATGATCGACGGTTCTAACCAGTCCATGCTGCAGCCATCCCACCAGATTCAATCTCAGTCCGGAAGTCAGCAACAGCAGCAACTGCACCAGCAGATGCAGCCTCAGCAACAGGCTTCTGTCCAGTTCCAGCAGCAGCAGGCTATCCAGCAAGCTCAATTGCAGGCTCAGGCTCAGGCTCAGATGCAGGCGCAGGCGCAAATGCAGGCTCAGCAGCAGATGCAGGCCCAGCAAAACTCCGGTTCCTCCCGTAGCCACCATGCTACCAAGGGTACCAAGGGTGCTCGTGGCGGTAACGCCGGTGCACGCGGTGGTAACCAGCATGGCGGCGCTGCCGGCGACGATGCCGCCGCCGGTGCCAAGGGTGGCAAGGGCGCTAACGGTCCAAAGAAGCTGTCTACTACACAGAGCAGAATTGAGAAGAGAAAGCAACTGAAGAAGCAGGGTCCAAAGAGACCTTCTTCCGCTTACTTCCTGTTCTCTATGTCCATCAGAAATGAGCTACTGCAGCAGTACCCAGACGCCAAGGTCCCAGAACTGTCAAAGCTAGCTTCCGCTAAGTGGAAGGAGCTCACGAACGAGGAGAAGAAGCCATTCTACGACGAGTTCAGAGTCAACTGGGAGAAGTACAGAGTCCTAAGAGACGAGTACGAGAAGACCTTGCCTCCAAAGAGACCAAGTGGACCTTTCATCCAGTTCACCCAGGAGGTCAGACCAATTATTGTCAAGGAGAACCCAGACAAGAACTTGATCGAGATCACCAAGCTAATAGGTGAGAGATGGAGAAACCTAAACCCAGTCGAGAAGACTAAATACACAGACGCCTACAAGCTGAAGTTGAAGGAGTGGGAGAAGTTCTACCCAGCCGAGGAACTGCTAAAGCTTGAGGAGACCAAGCCACACCGCAAGAACAGTAAAAAGCACGCTAAGAACGCTGCCAACGCTGCCAATGCTCACAACCCAAATGAGATGAACCTGAACCTGATGGGCTCCCCATCTGGTCACCCAGGTGACCTTGACGGGTCTGGTGCTCCTCAAACCATCAACCCTGCCAACACTGACGTCAACTCTTTGGCCAACGGTATGATTAAGAACGATTGATTTTTAAAAAGAAAAATAATATTAAGCAATATTCTTTTTTTGTCTATAAATTCTTAATAGGGTTTATTTCTCCTCCCACCGCCCTTTCCAGGTAATCCAACATTATTTTTATTTCACCACTTTTTTTTTCTCTAGGGCCTGTTATTATTCAGGCTTGGGAGGGGATGGTACTCAACTTTCTAATTTAATTGGGATTCCACAACAGTAGAGGGTTACTGTTGTCTAATCATTGTAATATTAACCATTAATTGAAAACAAACACATGAACATCATGATGGTATAAAGAAAAAAATAGAGTTTTAAAGTGGGAGGAGATCAAAGACATGATTTTATTCCCGAGTTAAATTATTCAAGAAGAAAAGGGTGTACATGTGTGTTGATCAAGCTCCTTTTTCATATATCTAATGATGCGACTTCCCTTCAGCTGTATTACTGTATTTTATATTTACATACATTTTATTTTTGTTCCCATTTTAATATACTTTTGATAATTGTAATCTAATAATATTTCTTATCTAAAATTAACTATACCAAGGTATATCTGATGAATATTGGAGTCCACAGGACATATATTGCCAATTACAAACCATACTTGGACTTGTTCAGATCGTTTAGAGTGTGTAGCATCTCACCTTGGCCATCAAGGAAAGCCTCAACGTCACCGAGGTGATCATATGCATCGTGGTGTGGAACCCAGACAACGTTACCGCCAAATGCCTTACCTGAGACGACGCCCGGCTTACCATCTTCAAAGACAATACATTCATCAGGAGTAATGGCAGTGTTGTACTTGTCATTCAACTTCTTTAGACCAATCTGCCAGATATCAGGACATGGCTTACCTCTACCATTGGCTAAACGGGGATCGTCACCAGTGGTAACAGCGTCAAAGAGGTCGAAGCCATCTGTGAGATGGCTGGTCTTTGCCTCAAATTTGGTCTGGTTTGAAGAGGTACATAGTGCGATTGGAATGTTGTTCTTGTGCAAATACTGGATAAGCTCAAGAGCACCTGGCAGAAACTGACAAGTAGGCCACTTACTGTCCTGGCTAGCGACATTCATCTTGTTGAACTCCTCGAATGTTAGTGGTAATTCATAGTGCTCAAGAAGCTTAGTACCAGCCTCAAGCCCAGGAAGGCCTTGTAACTGAAGCTTGACGTCCCAGGTCAAAGGTCCCTTGTTGTACTTCTCGAGGATTTCGTTACAAGTAATCGTGTAGATGTCCTCTGTATTGATTAAGAGGCCATCCATATCAAATAGACATGCCTTAATTCTGCAAGGTATATGTGTGTCCGGTCGTGAGACGCGATACATCATTGTTAGTTTCAAACTTTGTAAAGAGGGAAAAGGGAATATATCACTACTTGAGGCTTTAACACCCCAAAATATGAATAACGTACTGTTTTTGGATAGTCATTGTTATAATTATATGTGTGAATATATTCTCCCTCTCGACAGGCAAACCAATTCCACCACTGTCCTAGAGCTTTTGTGATCTGCCTAAAATCTTTGAGAACCCGGTGCTTATATACGTTTCATGCACCCCACGCGTTTTGTCACTTTTCACAGGAGGAAAAGATTTTTTTTACACGTTCTACTTCATTTCTTAGGAAGACTCATAGCAACTGGAAACATATCGACGTTCTCTGTAGGGGCCTTTCTGTGGTGAACACAATGCCTTAATAACTCCCCCACAGCACAACAGACAGACTTACATTATCGGTAGTTGAAATAGAACCTCTCAGATAACTCTGGTGAATTGTATATGCGTTATATCGTTATTATCTACGTAGAGTCCTGAGCTTCAGTTCAAAAAAGAAAAAGAAAGATAATTTTTGGGTGAGAGTACCAACCCCATATTCATTCAGCACGGTGGCAGTGGGGCTCTGCACACTGGACACTGCAATTTGTAACTCATCCAATTCTCCAGACACATTGTGTGGAATATATGATTGCAAGGAGTGACCATGTAATCATGTATGTCAATGTTGTGTGTTTCCGGTAGTTCCTCAACATTCACAGGTACATCCGACATACAGATTGCACATTCAACTGCGGTCTTTATGTGGTGGTGTTCTTCCACAGACCCATGTCCACTTGCAACATCCGATTCTTGAACATCCCCGTGCTCCTTCAACAATGCAAGAGATACTTGCTTAAAGTAGGAGTAACCTTCTGGGATCGTGTGCTGTGCTAAGAACCAACGCGAGCCCAATATGTCCTGGGAATATAGGACAGCCATTTGGAATAGCAACCACAATGATAAAATCACAACAAATTTTGTATCTTTATGATGCCTGAATATATTTGAAGAGTAGGTGAAGAAGTAAACGATTGGGAATGTTCTGATGATCGTTGTACCTATCACAAACTTCCACAGTAGTGGTGCTTTATTTTGCCTACGGACTGCCATATTCTCGCCTCTCATTCTCTCTCTTCTTGAAGGTATTCCCTTTACAGCATTTCTGAATATTTGTGGAAGCCAATATGAATTCAGGATGAATATTGAAGTGTACTCAAATATTATTCTTACATGTCTTGGCCAAGACATTGCACTTATGATAATGAATGTGAAAGTTATCAGTGTGAACGCGAATCTACCGTATAATGAACTACTAATCGAAGCTTCGTCTGGGATAACAACTGGTTGTTCTGTATCAGCGTCGGCGGTAGAATTTCTGCCTCTTAATAATGTTAGTATACCCACACCTTGTTCGTTGACCTGGGAAGCGTATACCGATATTAGGTATCTTGTTTCAAATATGGATGCCAAGATAAATGAGGCAAAGGCACTAATAATAAGGGGTAGGTAAAGTTCTGGAACCAAAGTTGAGGAGATGAAGTACAACGTGGCAAGGCATCCATCAACTAAATTTATCATGAAGAAACTGTAAAACGATATCTTATTCACACTTGAAGGGGTATTTGTGTGTTGCATCTGGCGAAGCAATAAGTAGATTTGAGCTGCGAATAACAAGATACCTCCTAAAAGATGAAAACGTATTGATCTAATTTTCAGTTCATATCTCTCACCTTGCACATTCGTCATACTTAACGATACACCACAATCAGGCGAATAGACAAATCCAGATCTAACGGTGACAGGTGGCAGACTCGATAAATTAGCTGGTCTACCCAGTGGCCATTTCAGCTCGTCGTCAATCATCTTCAATTGATCTTTGGTATACTGATTCCAAGGCTCCAACTGGAGGAATACCATAAATTCACACTTTTCGACCGCATCATCATATGAATCCCCAATATAACCCATTGTCAACGTGTCAATATAATTGGATGTGTTCCAGTATTCGTTTATGAGCTTTTTGGATTCGTCAAAAAACCCTTCCTTTTTAGACTTGTTAATACCAATACCTAAATAGTGAGGTAGAGCAAAGAGTGAGTGGAATTTAGCACTCTCGGACATAGCTAATATTCGTCCATTTCTAATATCATATATACCCACAGTATTCATTGAATGTTTCTCATCCTCATTTTTATCTGTAAAGTCGACTTTGACGTTAAGCAACTTCCAATTTTTATCTTGACTATTGTAAAATTTCTTTGTTTTAGACATCAAACTAGTTGAGACCTTATCTATGTGTGACAGTTGAATCTTTAATTCACCCTTTGGAAATGTAACATTGTGTACTTCACCGAAGTCGTCCTCCCATTCGTCGTTGTACGATTCTCCAAGTGGCGGTATATTCTCAGAGAAATCTTTTGCTGGTTCGTAGAAATTTGCCATTGGCATTCGAATTTTCTTATATTGGCTATTGGATTCCAAACTGATAGTTCCTAGAAGTGAACTTGTAATTATGGGTGGGAAGAGGTTTTCCGTATCTCCCTCTCCTGTAGTTGTATTCCACACAGTATCACTGATCCTTTCTATAATGTCATCTGGCATCAGTAAATACTTCTCATTGTTATACCACTGGTCATAATTCTTTGAGTCTATTGGATAGGTTGCATTCATAGAAGGATCATTTTTCATATCATTATAGCTAAGTTTAAAGCCTGTTATATTTCTAAAATTGGAATCGTACGTCATATTATTAAAAGAACTATGCTCTGTCTTCAACTGATCGATGAGAAGTTCCATCTGATTGAACTCATATTGGGACGTGACCCCATTTCCACCCGGGGAGGAGAATATGAGGAACAATATCACAATAATAAAGACTAATGTATTGCCGTCTAACTCCATGGTTACTGAGATATCTATTGCAAAATTACTTTTTTAAACTGTGGATTGGATCCAATCACTAACGGTGTCGTCCAAAACCCGTGTTGACGATATGCTTTATAACCTTTATGTTTGCTCTTTACTAATCTTGTGTTAGAGGTGCACCTCCTTCCTTTTTTTTTTGTAAGAGGGGCTCTAACTTAAAAATCGGTAATTACGACAGTTAAGTGTCAAAGGAAAAATAACCAAAACTCCAACAAGTCGCGTGATCTAAAATACATATAATACGTTCTTTGAAAGGTTGGATGAAGCAAATACTCATACGAGTAGATGTAGTAAATTATCAGTTATGTTTAAAAGTTTTACTTTATATAATAATACAAGAAATGATATCAATATGCGTTGTCCTTTAGATGTATCTAAAATATGTTAGAGCTATCATCAGGATTTAACGAAACCACCCAAGCTCTGCATCGTCTAGAAGCTTCCAGCCAACATTGATAAACTTCATGATGATCCAGTCATCGTCAGTTGACACAACATCAGCATATATGTCGCTTTCTTTGTCAATGAATCTCCATTTGAGATTTAACTCAGGGGAGAACTCCTCATCCATCATAATAACCTTCTCCTTTAGATAATCACTCTCGAACATCTTGAAAGGCTTTACCATATTTAATAAACTCATGATTTGAACGACTTCGTTTAGGGAATTCGAAAGCTTGACAACCTGTGCCTGTGCTTTCATATTATCTGTATGGGATAATTTCATCACTAGACGAATCAGAACCGTTGGCATCTGTTTTAGAATGTTTGTCAGATTATGCAGCTCATGGAATATGGAAATAGCAAATGGAGATACTACCCCCTTGTGTGCTTCTGTAATATTGTGACTAATTTTCCCCACTCCCAGTAACTTTTGATAAAAGTCACTTGGTGTTGGGGTGGTCGAGCGAATGGATGCAGGGATGGTTGGTGTTCCTGCGTTCATTGTCATGGATGATGCCTGTTGTCCATTAGGGTTACTTGTATCTGGAGTATTTTCTGGTATCGTTGAGATTGAATCGCGCAGATGAGTATCGTCTGTAGTTATCAACGGTCTACTTGTCGGGTCAATACTGTTTGTTTGGTTCATTTTCATAAGTAGCGTTAACAGTTTCAAAGTTTTGTTCAGCAGACTGCACAATAAATCAGAAATGTTTTCTGTCATGTCAATAGTCATTTCGAAATTGGGTTCGTTGAGGGCGTTTAGGGATATCAGGTAACTGATCAAACATTGTTTCGTTTGGACAATAGATGAGAATAAAGCCGGAATCGTTGTTAACGCGGCACCAGCTTCTCTTTCTTTACCGAGAGGGTCAACCTGTTTCACCGTATGGGCCGCCAATAGCTCATGCCTATCATCTTGATTCCATATATCGACATTATCCTTGATGAACTGAGGTAGCCACACCAGATTTTTTAAATCCACATTAGTCGATTTATTCTGGTTAGTCAATGACACTCTGTTCATCGAGAGTTGAGAGAGTAACGCACCAAGTTTCAGATTCTCAATGATAATTTCTTTCCTGGCGGAGTTCTCGTCGAGACACCACCGTGTATAGAACTCTGGATCACCACGGGGCGGATTGAATGTAGCATCGATGACATGGTCGTCTAGCGAAATATTCAACAATTTAGGCCCTCCGAATGCACAACTCTGCAGCGAGTCAATGATAATCAAGGTTATGTACAACCGTTTGAACACGATTAGCGTATCCTTTTCAAACTTTACTATCCCGTCCCGCTCATTCTCGTCCACACTCGATGCAACACTTCCATTCTGTTTATCCCTACCGGATCCTCCGAGGATCGATGAACTATTAGATTCACCTCCCTCTGGCAACACCAAGAGCTTGTACAGTTTGAACTCGTTGAAGATCGTCACGGACATCCCCAGCACAAACGAGTTGTCGTAGCCGACATAACTCAGAATGTAGTTCAAAATGAGGAACGTAGAGAGGTATATGATCTTGATTTTTGGGGATATGATGTCTTTATTTTCTCTGAACTTTGGATGTATATCGACGATCTTTTGGAAGCACTCGTTCAGTGCCGCGATGAATATGCTCTGCACTTCGAACGACTCCTTGTTTGGAATATCTGAGTTGTCATCCCCCATGTGCTGGGAGCTGGTCCGTCTCTCGGAGCTGCCGCCATTCGACTGGTGCGCGGAGCCAGTCTTGCTCTTTTCGAACAAGTTGGCGAAGTTGTTGTCGAAGAAGTTGTCATTCCTGCTCTCCTTCTTGATTGCGATGCGGACCAGCAGTTCTAGGGAGTTTCTGAACCACAGGATGACGTAGTTGTTCAACTCGTGGATCGATGAGATCGGCTGTGTGTTGATGAGCAAAATATCGTTTGTCAACGTCCTCTTGTTCAGCGGGATGACGGAGAAGCCTACATGGATGAACTCGTAGTATATGTTGATCAGCTCTATATCGGAGATCTGTCCGTATATTATAACGTTCGCAGGGGTGGCATGCAACGTGTGCTGGCCGTGATCGGCGCCCCCCGCAGCAGCACCGCCACCGCCACTGCCATTAGCAGCCTTCATCTTCCTTGCCGACTTTGTCGTGGTGTCTGAGGCTATGGAGGCCCTGCCTATGGACGGCCCCGCCCTGATATTCCCACCATTGGCGTGCACCTTTTCTGGGGCAACGCTGCTCGTTTCCACATCATCATCATCGTCATCATCATCACGCGAGATCAGCGAGTCTATAGACGTTACGGACATCTCCCTGTTGGAGTGGGCCAGCCTTGGCTTCTTTGACGGCGACCCGTCCTTCAGATCCCCCGGCTTCTCATGTACCAGCTGCCCGTCATTGCCGTTGTTATTACTGCTGTTCCTGCTCTGCTCTCCGCTAGTTGTGGGGGTGCTGGTGCTGGTGCCAGTGGCAATTCCAGTGGCACTGGCACCGGTACTGGCAATAGCACCATACGGTGCCAGAGAGACCCTTGCACTGTCGATATTAGCACCTGCGCCCAAAGGTTTTGGGATGGTGTGGTACATGGACGGGCTGGACGGGGACATCGCCTCGCTAGTGATAGAGTTGTTCCTGGACTGGAATCCATTGGACGCGTACTGACTAAACAGGTTGAGTGACTGGTTATAGTTCACCCCCGGGATACCGGTGCCAGTGCCAGTGTTATTAGCGGCGGCATTAGCAGCATTAGAGGCACTGGCACTGGTGCCATTCAGCGCGGACTGCATCTGCATCTGCTGCTGGAATTGGAAGTATGAATATGGGTTCGGTTGCTGCATTGCGTGCGCGGAGGCCGGCAGCGGGGGCGGCGGCAGCTGTGGCTGGGGCTGGCCCAAGATGATGGCGCTGGACGTCTGCCGCAGAATAGACGGTATCAGACTGGACCCGCGGGACCCGCGGGACCTCTCGCTCTGTGTGTCGTCGTCGTTGCTGGCGGGCGGAATGCTGTTCGCCACGGAAGGCAGCGGCGGGTTGGTGGAGCTCTTGAAGAACGACCAGTAGTTACTCCCCGGCGTGCTCCCGCTGCCGCTCCCTATGCTATTGTTATACCCGGAAGACCCAGTCTTCTTCACGCCAGCATTTGCATTTGCATTCGCAGTGGCACTAGCACTGCCACCAGGGCCCGACCCCATGTAGAACTGCTCCTGCCCCGGCACAGCGACATGCCGCACCGATATGTCGCTGGACATGGAGTCTATGGACCCCTTGCGCTGGTGCGAGAACTCGTGGTACGGGACCTTCCAGAACTGCTGCTGCCCGAGCCCAAAGTTGGGCAGGGACCCCGGTGCAGCTGCTCCGTTGAGTGCACCAGGACCAGCCGCGCCCGGGACTGTGCCGGGCAACCCCACTCCCGAAGAGGAAACTGCAGCCGAGCCGCCCATGCCCATGCCCATGCCCATGCCCATGCCCAGCCCCACGTGCACACCGACACCGTTGCCACTGCCGTTGCCGCCGGAAGGGTAACCCCCGTCCACGGTGCTGCCCGCCGACGACGCGGAAATCTGCTGCGCGAGCGGCGGCAGCAGGACGGACGCCGAGTTGGAGCGCGACGGCGTCCGGGGAACCCCCTCCGCCGTCTGTATGATGGGCGGCACGAGCATCGCGTTCCGCAGCGCCGAGAGCGGCTCGCCGCTGCTCAGCTGCTGGTTGGTCGCCTCCGTCAGCGGGTCGACGATCCCCTGGGCGGCTATTCCGGCGGCACCGCTGTGGCCCGGCAGAGGCTCGCCGCTCTCGCCGTTGCCGTTGGGCTTCCCACCGCTGCCGCTGCCGCCGGAAGGGTAACCCCCGCCGCGCCTGGTGGTGTTGCGGTGGTATCCCTTGGAGGGCCCCCTCTTGAGCGGCACGCGCTCGAAAGTGCACGCCTCGCTGTTGCGGGAGCAGTTTGTGCAGACGGCCCGTGTGTCGTCGTAGTCGCACTTGATCTTTTTCTTGCGGCACTGGTCGCACGCGCGGGAGGCCTTGGTGCGCTTCTTCACGGCCTTCTCCATGGAGACGGGTGTCTCTGCGGAGGCGGCGGTGGCGCTTGTGGCGGTGGCCAGGGCTACTCCTGTACTCATGTGTTGGGGAATAGCGGTAGTGAAATATCAACAACAGCAACAAAGCACAGATTAAAGCCGGATGTTAGGGTGTGGTGGTTGTGCTGCAGACCTCTGGCTAGTGTAAATAAACAGTAACAATAAATAACAGTATGCAACAGTAACAATTAATAACAGTATGCAACAGTAACGATAAATAACAGTATGCAACAGGCTAGCCGCTACTATACTCTCGGCGTTCTTGGATCGCCCTTTTTTCGTCCCAGTTGTGCTTGTGCTTGTGCTTGTGGTGGGATTTTTGAGGTCTGCAGTTGTTGCAGTTGTCTCCCGGGTGAATGGCTTATAAGCTTCGCTTCGAGTGCGTGAGCGTGAGCGTGAGTGTGTACTGGCGTTTAGCGCAGTTTCCCCGGCTGTCCCAGGCGGTGCCAGTTCTGCCTGCCGTGTTTTTTTTCCATGTTTTTTTTCCGATCCGCGTAGCCCGGCACAGAGCAGGGCGCAGGGGAGGGCGCAGAGGCGGGCCCAAAGGGTGTGTGTATCACGCAGGCAGAGGCAGAGGCAGGCAGAGGCAGCCACGGCCAGGCAGCCAGCGGTGCGGTGCGGTGCAGTGCACAGCTGCAGCGGTTGTAGTGCTGGACAGCAGCTGCAGGAAAGGAGCCACGCCAGGTTGGTGTGTGTGTGTGTGTATGTATGTGGTTGTATGCTTTTGCTCTTGCTTGTGTATGCTGGTGCGCCACTGATTGGATACACCAGCCTCAGGCCAAACGCAACCGCCCAATGGGAGTGGCCAGTGCAAGGTGTTGTGCTGCGGGCACGCTCTGTCCCTGTTCCTGCGGCGGTACTGTGGGGGAGGGCCGCAGGAGCGGTTGTTCCTGTTTCGGGCAGGGCAGGGCGGCGGCGGCGGCGAAAATACGGGAGTGCACGCAAAAAAAACAAATAAGGTGGGGGCGGGGAAGTGGGGGGAGAAGCGCACAGCGCACAGCGCAGGAGAGACAGCCCCCAGCGCACAGGAGAGACAGGCCGGCACACACTCTACTAAAGGCGCTGTTGTGTAAGGGACAGGGTGTGGGCCAATGAGGTGACAGGGTTTAGCGCTTTTGTAAAGGTGTTCACCGCCTTACATATGTTTATTGCCCTGCTCATATGCTTATGGTCCCGCTTATATCTTCACAGCCCCGCTCACATACTTATCGTCGAAGTTAATATATATATACGTACTATACTATGATACACTGTTAGAGGGCGCTTCTTTATCCAGAGCGATGCCCTTTCCGGTTTTCTAGGAGTGGGTGTTTTACCTCTTTTGACCCGGGCAACACTCCTTGCGTTTCCACCTACAGTATCGTTCTCTGATTAGCTGGGTCGTCGTGGTCTTGGTCGTGCTCGTCGTCCTCCAGGTTCTCTTCCGACAGCGTGAGGTCTAGCTGCTTGTGCGTGGCGTTGTTGCCCTTGGCTAGCTGTGGGGGCTGCTCTGCAGCGGCGGCAGCGTGGGCATCCTCATCAGTGATGATACTCAAGTTGTCGTCGCGGTCGCTGGCGGCGTCGAACTCGTCGTCGAGGTTGTCGCCAAGCGACTGCAGGTCGCTCAGGTCGAAGTCGGCAACATTTTCGGGGTCCGTTGGCAGCTGCTGCGACACGGCAAGCATGTACGAGGTCGCGGTTGGGCGCCAGATGAACGAGATCAGGACAAACACGCAGAAGTAGACGAGCGTGGGCCAGAAATCGGTGAAGAAGAACTTGGAGCGCCAGTACTTCTCAATCATCTCGATGGTGTTCATGGTGGCGTAGATGATCGACGACACGACGAACCCGGCAAGCAGGATGACTAGCGACGCGTAGATCACAAGCAACAGCTTCTTGTACATTGTCAGCTTGACTACCTGTCTCTGCTCCTTCAGGTACGTCGTGGTGTTGGACATGGCGCGGATGATCATGAAGTAGAAGGCGAACATCGACAGCGCCGTGGGGGCGAACGTCAAAAAGATCAAAGCGGAGGGGTTCTCTGGGTCCTGCAGGTAGCTCTGGATCAGGAATGCAGCACACAGACAGAAACTGAACGCAGTGTAGAACTGGCAACGTCTCATCAGAGTCTTGTTCAGCTTAGGGTACACTACACCGTAGCCAAGAGCAATAATCAGGAGTAGGAAGAAAGAGAATGTCACTTTACCGGCACTCAGCATGGACAAAAAGACCATGTACACCTTAATACCGGCAGTGTTGCCCTTCTCATTCTTGAGATCGTAGTAGGCCCAGATGAAAATGGTCTCGGCAGTTAAAAACAGGTAGAACGCCAGCAGGTACTTCTGCAGAGGAAGCAGCTCGTGCTTGTGCTTCCAGAACGCAAAACTGTACAGGGCCATAGCGACAACGTAGCAGACAGCCAGTAGACCGTACAGCGGCAAGTTGTTGACCTCAGCACCGGACAGGTGACCATACGAGTTTCTAAAGTTGATAACAGCGTTGAATTTCACGTTAGCGGAGTCAGGGAAGGCGGTCACACAGTAGTAGCCGGTGCTGGTAATTGGGAACTTGGTGTCGTGCAAACCAGTGCTGTCCTGCGAAAAGGTCATGATTGGGTCCACCAACGTTCTGTTGTTGCCACTGTATGGGTCAAACACGGTCTCAGTGATGATGAACCCGCCTTTCTCCTCCGCAGAACACAGTCCCAGACGGATAGCGTAGTCGTCACACACATAGTAGTGCTCACCGTCGCTCAGGTCAACACCAAGATGCTCGAAGTCCTGGAAATCGTAAATAGCAACGATAACAGAGCCACCTTCACTCACCGACTTCAAGTTAAAGGAGACGAACGGGTCAACTTTGCCCTTCCAGTCCTCCTTGGAGTACATACCGGAACACACCTCGTAGTGCTTCTCATTGATCTTCTCCCTGTTACAGAGAGCAACAGTCACGAAACTCAGCAGCAGCGTGACCACCCTCACAAAATTCAATTTCAAAGATCTCGACATTTTCTGCTATTATTCAGGAGTAATTAAAAAAAAAAACAAATACGAAAACGAAGAGCAAAAAATCTTAATACTCTAGTCTCACTCTCCTTGGAATCTAATTGCACAATACCCTATACCCTGGTGTATTTGTGAATCTCACTCTTTTTTGTGTGTCAAAAACAAACAAAACCACTATATATATATATGGCTTATGCACAACTGCGGTCCCTTGCGTAATCAGATATGCTATTAGATACTAACCTATAACAAACCTAGTTCTCCCTTGCTAATAAAAAAAAAGAGAGAGGGGGGGATCTTGCGTTATTCTAGTGTGAAATCGAAAAATACTAATCGTCGAATTGGATATCAATGTGCTGTCTCGACGCAGAGCAAAACCCCAATGGATAAAGGACTAGACGTTGATGCAGGATATTGTATTGGCAGGTCGGGTTGCCCAAAGTTAACACCCACTCGGCGTTTACAGATACCGAACCGTTTTGTGCGGATAAACGCCCACCGCGTAACTTTTTCCCTCGCTGCCCGCTGCCCGCTGCCCGCCGCTGCGGGCATTTCACTGGCCCCCTCGACCCCTTCGGGAGGGTGGCAGCGCCCTATATTCCCTCCCGTTTGGGCAGGTTACCCTGAACCCTGGGGTGTGTGGGTGTGCTGAACCCTGGGGCCTTGTGCAGCAGCAGCAGCAGCAGCAGCAGCAGCAGCTGTATTGTTACATGTATGTGCTATATATGTGGGTGTGCTTGTAGATGTGTGCTTTGGGGGTGTAGATGTGTGCTTTGAGGCGGTGGTCCAACGCTGTATCTGCCTAGTTCTGCAGGGCGCGGAGTCTCTCCTTCATGTCTGAGAGCACCTTGTCTGCCTCGTCGTCGATATTCTCTTCGGGGACCTCCTGCTCCTGTTCCGGCTGCGGCACCGAGGATACGGGCATTTCCGTGGGGATTGTGTTCACGCCGGCGAACTTCTCGTTCGTGTACTGCTCTACGATCTTGTTCACCTCCTCGTTCACCTCCTCGTCCAGCTCCTCGTCCTCGTCCAGCGTTTCCATGGTGTCATCGATCATCTCGTTGATGATTCCCGATTTCATCAGTTCCTTCTCCAGCTCCACCATCGTGTTGCGGAGCTGAGGCAGCCTCACCAGCGAGTTTACCTCTCTCATCAGATCTGTGTTCTGCGCCATCTGCGTAGTGAGGGTCTTCATCTTGTACGCCTCCTCGATTTTCATCCCGACAGATTCCAGCTGTGCTTTGGATGTGTAGATTCGCGCATACTGCTTGTTGACCCCGTAGAGTTCCTTGGCATAGAGCTTTACCGTCTTGACATCGTTCTTCTTTGCAGCTTTCTTTATAAGCTGCCTTGTTTTGTTCTGCAGCTGGCTCAGGTCGTTAAGGGACCGGTCTATGCTGCGCCCATTCTTCCGCAGGATAGCCTTGATCTTGCGATGCTGTTCTTTTTCGTCTGGGCCCCAGATAGCCTTTTTGAAGTAGTCCATAGTTCGCGGAGTAGGTGTGTCGTCAGTTATGCAGTGGATGGAATGTACCCTTTAGTGTCTTTTCTCCTATTCTCTTGATGTTTTGCTATTTTTTTTTCACACTTAATAGGAGCTTGCTTTCATATCCAACGGCATCAATCCCTAGTAACAACTTTTTTTTTTAGCCCTTCTCCATAGAACCTGGGCCCTATCGCAGCACATGCAATAGCCAGAACACCGTTGTACGAGACTGCTCCAGGGGAAACAGGAAGCATAACTTACCTTATAAAATTACAAACATTACGGAATATCAGGGAATTGGTATATACCATCTAACGGAACTCACTTGTCGGCGTCCCAAATACCGTTGTCGCATCGACCCTTTTCACATGGCTCGCATGGTCCTTCTTCAGGGGAAGCGATCGCTCATCATCAGACGTATCATCACCCAAAGAAGTGAATTTCGACTTGCTATCTGGCTTGTCGTTACACCGAGGGGCTAGCGGAGGGTCGATTTTCCTCAGTAATTCGTGTAGTGTGTGTTTAAGCGACACTTTCCGTAGCTCATTGGCCTCCTTCACGTCGAGGCGTTCCTGCATCTGTTGCACTTGCCTCTCTAGTGATTCTAGCTCCATAGACTCTCGTATCAATATGTCGTTGTCACTTGGGGGATGGTTGACTGTAGTCGGCACCGGTGGAGCCGCAGTAGGAATTTCCTTCGATTCACTGATCACCCTAGTGAGGTGAGCCACACTTGCCGTAAGTTCTTCAATCTTTTGTGCCTGCTGCTTCTGGAACATTGTGACTTCGCCAGGGGCGTTAGAAGCCTTGGGACGTCTAACCTCCTCATCTGAATAATCCTGACGCACATTACTTCCCGTAGACCTGGTCCTATGCTTAGGGAGCTGGAACGAATCGTCGGCCGCCTTTCGATCCACGGACACAGACCTTTGCCGGGCTAGTTCGTCCTCCAGACCTTGCGCTTTTTGCGTGTACTTCCACAATTTAATCCTGAACTCATTGTTCTCCTTTGTGAGATCTGCTATTTGGGCTTTCATGCTTGCCATATGTGCTTTCATCTGGAGGTTAGTGCGAGCCAGCCCATCCCACGTATCCGCCGCCTTTTTATATTCCGGGACTAAGAAGACGTCGCTGTCTTTACCATTGTACATCCGCGACCTGGTGTTATTACTCCTTATTGGATCAGAGTACTGGAACCTATTCTCGTCGTCGAACAAATTGCTCCTGGAATTGGCTGATCCAGAATTGTATCTCCGGGGTGTTGGTGAAATATCCATCGCGTGGTGTGAGGCAGCTTGAAAGGTGTTGTATTTAAATTATTTTGAACACAAAAAAAAATATGTATATATAGTTTCAATAATGCCAATCTATGAAGGGTGGTGTGCTCAATTATAAAACCTCGTTATTCCGTTTGTCTTGTCCTTCGCTACCTTCAGTTTATGAGTCGATTTTTTTTTGTGAAGCGTGAGCCCAGCACGTACGCTCGGAACATGATACAAAAGAAAAACAAACTTGACGCGTTTGGTCATTTTGCGATAATAAACTAGTTGAAGGAGAGCATCAATTACACAGAGACAAATGGGAAACACGGACGTGTATTAGAGTACCGATCGGTACATGCATATTTATATACTTTATAAAATGATATAAAATAGAAAAAAAAGGGTTCAAATGTTACAGGGGGTGATTGGTTCTTGCGCAGAGGCAAATGACGTGTAAAAACAAGAAAGAAGAAGGGAAAGAGGGAATGAGAGGTCGTAGAAAATGTAGCCTCCATCAGTTCAGAATACTGGATACAGGTGATGTACCATGTGGCTTGGGTGATGCTGATTTGATGGGAGGAGGAGGAACCACAGGTGTCACGCTACTTGGTGGAACAGCGGTAGATACAGTAGCACCCGCATTCTCAGTCTTTGGGATAGAAACTGGCACACTTGCAATGTCTGCAATGTTCATTTTAGACATAGCTGATGGTGACAATGGGCTGGTGGTTCCTTGTCTGGCAGCTGCAGCTGCAGCAACGCTGCTAGTAACTGTCGCTGCCATAATTGTGGCGGCGTCTTTTGCTTCCGGACTTTTTTCGCCGACGACATCTGCATGTGTTGGTGAAGCAATCTTTTCAGGCTGTTGCTGTTGCTCTGGCTGCGTTTGTTCCAGTTTGTGCTGCTCCTCTGGTTTCTCTGTTGCCCCTACGAGATTATTAATACTGATCTGGTTTCTATGTCCAGTAGCCGCAGAAGGGGATTGGTGTATAGCGTCCACGCTGACCGCTTTTGCATCTTGAATAGGCAAAGGCGACGTCGCTGTAGAAGGCGCAGTAACCACAGTAGTTTCCGGTGGAACACTCTGAGATACCTGTGGTTTCTCCTGTACAGGGGCCACTGGTACATCGCGGTTCACCGGTTCTATCAACTGTGACCCGCCCTCTATCTGCTGGTTAGCCATTGTAGGTGGGTGCACTCTTGCACTCTCCGGGACCGGAGATATGTGGGTGTGTGTCTTTGCGTACTCGATCTGTGCCTCTGTCATTTGAGTGCGAGGTGAAGAAGAGCTATATCCTTGCTCCTGTTCGCGCTCGAACTGCTGCTGGGCAGTCGATTGTATCTCTACCTGCGATCCGTCCGACATCGAGCTCTGCTTCAAGAATGATTTGATGTCCTTTACGAAGAGCGGGTAGAGCAAGTCCACGATTTTCTCCTTCTGCGCGATCAGGTACGCCCTGTCGAACGGAATCCACACACCCTTCAAGTGCATCGACCCGATCTTCACGACGTTGCGGATCTTCTCACCGCGAAGAATACCGTCCCTTCTTCCTCTAGTCATCTTGGTCACGTTCAGCAGCTTGGTTCCGTTAATCATGTCATTGTCGGCCCTGCGCACCACGGACACGCCGTTGGCTTCCACCTGGTAGCACAGCGTCTTCTCGTCCTCCCACATTGTCGTGATCATGCGTGGCTTCGCGTACTGCTTCCCCTGGAAGGCGAAGTGGTACGGGTCCATCATGGGAACCATCCCACCCGGCGCGTAGCCCATCTGAGCCATCATCTGGTACTGTTTCTGGTCCATCATTGGATTCATGGCGTAGCCCATCTGGGCGGCACGCATCTCCTGTGGATCCTGTGAGTACATGTACATCTGCTGTTGTTGCTGAGGATGAGGTTGCTGCTGCTGCTGCTGCGGACCCTGTTGCATGTACTGGTACTTCTGCATCTGTTGTTGTTGTTGTTGTTGTGGGTAGTAATAGTAGTAGTAAGGTTGTCCTGGTTGACCTTGCTGTGGCGGCTGACCTTGTTGCTGCTGTTGCTGCTGTTGCTGTTGTTGCATCATTTGCAACTGCTGCTGGGACAATTGTTGCTGCTGTGCCAATTGCTGTTGCTGGGCCAATTGCTGTTGCTGTGCCAATTGCTGTTGCTGTTGCTGGTACTGCCACTGTTCCTGTGACACATACTGGTAGGGCATAGCGTTCATGTCGGCATGTGGAGTGCTGCCCGTGTTGTGAGCGTTCATTGGTGTGTATAAATGCGATGAAAGCTGTAGTTATTAACACTCAATGTCTATAGAAGAGCGATTGTGCTGTCAAAGAGGGTAATGCAGAGGGGGGAGAGTGGTAAGAACAAAATAATAATACAGTTGTAATGGAGGCAACACACAAATATGCTATGTCAATACGTTGATGGAGGCAAAACACAAATATGCTATGTCAATACGTTTATAGCGGCAAAATGAGAGAATTTGGATATATGTGTATATATGTTCCGAAATGTTTCCCGTTCGTTTCTCGCCTATTAGAGCCTTGGATCTTGAGATTGTGCAGGTAAGCGAATAAAGGGAAGTGTTCTCTGGCGGTAATATATACAGCGGCTGAGTCCTTGCGAGAGAATAATCTGGAAGCACACGTTCAACGGTCCTTGTCAATGGTGAAGTATCGCTTCTCGATGAGGAGGGGGGAGAGTATAAATCAGTAAAATGATTGTAGATACAGAAAAATACCACTGTGCGTACGTATATATATACAAGTGTATTGATAGATAGATATATATCTGCATAAACACCCTGCTGCGGGAGAAAGTAGCAAGCGGCGAAGAACTCGAGGAACGCTCTTGATTATATAACACAGGGCGTGTAAATCCATAGCTACTTTGTAAGTCGAAAGCCCGCTGTGCATTTCTGGCGCTCTCCCTCTGTAGCGCTTTGTTGTGTATTTCCCTCTAGTTCTCAGCGGGAACGATAATGGTACAGACAGTAGCGCTTTCCCGTGCTGTGCAGAGTTTCGGAGGGAAGAGCACTTAGTGCAGAGGGCAGAGGGCAGAGCA
Source organism: Maudiozyma pseudohumilis (assembly GCA_030579215.1). Lineage (NCBI taxonomy): Eukaryota > Fungi > Ascomycota > Saccharomycetes > Saccharomycetales > Saccharomycetaceae > Maudiozyma > Maudiozyma pseudohumilis. The sequence goes on from JAKTPZ010000015.1 coordinate 86,373, forward strand.
CATAGTGCAGAGAGACGCGATCGTGTTTCTTGATAGGCCTGTCCCGTGGAAGCCCAGACGGTCCCGGAGGAAATGGGAGATGTGTGGGGGGGGAGGGTAGAGTGGAGGATGGGGGGGTCCAGCGACCCGTGGAGGAAGGCGCGTGCGCGGGTTGGGCGTTGGCCGTTGCCGATCGGAGAAGTGTCCGGAGAGACACAGACAAAGAGAGTTGCGTGGGAGACATTGTTGCACAGAGCACTGCGCAGCACTAGAACAGCGGAGTCGCCATGTACCCACACGCAGGCATTTGGCGTGCGGGTTGTTTGTCACGGTGCTGCTCCCCCCCCGTTTCCCGGCAGACCAGACAAACCGGGGAGTTGCGTGCGGACATCTCTGTGCGGCACACAAGGTTGAGACAGCGGGGGACAGCTGTGCGTCCGTGTCTGGGGCCATGCAGCCCAATGCAGAATTGGACAGTTATCGGCGCACAGTGGAGGGAAGTGCACCTGGGGGTGCCGAGTCTAAAAGGGAGGGAAGGCGAGCAGGGCAGGGGCGCTCCTGTGTCCCTCGTGCAGTGAACACACTGCAGGAAACGAGGGTCCTGTTGGACAAGATTTATTCTGCACGCAGCAAAATGTCCCGTCGGCCCCCACGCCTAAGAGCCGCCGTCCAGTGGGCCCTCAGTCATTTTCTTAGCAAAGCACTTCTGCATCTTTTCTGTGTTTTCCATTTTTCCCCCTGCCCCATTTCTCTGTCTTCTTCCTGCTACCCTATTTCTGTGCCATCTCGTTCCACCCCTGCGCCATTTCTCTGCCTCGTTTGTCTCTCCCGGCGCGCTGAGAAAGGGCGGATCGAGAAACGATCGCTGTGCTGCCGTGCAGTCTTGTCTAGGCAAGGTGGACTCCCCCACGCACAGCGGGCAAAGTGACAACCCCGTTGTACTTCGGTTTGCGTGCACGTCTCTTTTCCGCACGCAGATAATAGATCGGTGCGGCCGGGCCCCCCAGGCGGGCGCGCTGCGGTATGTTCTCCGAGGTGTCGGTATTGCTTATGTTGTGCGGTGTTGCTTATGTTGTGCGGTATTGCTTATGTTGTGCGGTATTGTTTATGTTGTGTTGCTGCTGCGTGCGGTATGTTCTCCGTGCACTTACTAATTCTTCTTAAATTATTAATATTGTCCTGACATGACGGCCTTTTCTCAGACGGGGGCGCAGGATGTTGTCCCGTACGTCCGGGTCTCTTGTTGTTGTTTGCTGCTCCGGATGTGCCCAGTGGGTGCGGGAGCGTAGTGCAATGCAGCATTGTGTGCCCTGCACCGGTGTCGCGGGAGAGCCGCCCAAAAGCCGATTAAGTCGGGTCAAAGCGGAAAACCCGCAGGGGGGTGTGCGCGTTGCGAGTGCGAAGGGACCGACGAAAGGCAGAGATGGCAACCGTAAAGGTTACAGAGGTAGTTGTCGGTGCACAGAATAATACGTAGTACCGCACGACGATGTGTTGAATGTAGGAATACGGGCAAAAAAGAGGTAATATTTAGCACTGTTTTAAGCTTAAGCGTGCTTCGGGCGCGCTTCCGTGCGCTGCTTTTTTGTTCCTCTGGTTGGTCCTTTTCGGTTTGCCTCGTTGGTCCCTTTCGGTTTCGCCTGGTTGGTCCCTTTTCGGTTGGCCTGGCTGGCCGTATTGTGCTGGTGCGCTCTGCTTCCTCTAGGCCTTGATAATTTCATCGAGAGGGGACGTCAGAGTGACGTGACGTGTGGATGCAACCAGTCCGAATACGGCCATCGTCTATCCCGCAAGAACCTGGCAGCAAGAACCTGGTGACAATATCCTGGCAGTAATGAGCTGGCAGTAAGAACCTGGCAGTAAGAACCTGGCAGTAACAAGCATGGAGCAGCACCCTCGAGGATGTATGCGGCGGCCCAACGTATGGAAGGCGGGTGTTCTTGCTGAATTCACGCTTGCTGCATCAAAAATAGATTTGGCTTGCTGGAAGGTGCGTTGGGCCTGCGTCTTAGTCTGGGGGTGTTACCTGTGGGTGCGGGTGTACAAGCCCGAGCATGCTTGTGCAATTGGTGCAGCCACCACTGCGTAAACACGGCGCAGAGGCGGTGCTGGTTTCTCCAGTACAACAACTGGAGGTTCAAGCAGTGACGTCAAGAGAGAAGCGTCCCTTCTTGCCCTCACAAATGGTCGTACAGCGCATCGGGGGTGTGTCTCCAAACTATGAGGGATGGCCCAGGCAGAAGAGTGCAGCACAACGCGCCGCGCGCTCGTCTTCGCCAAGTGTTGGTGTTTTCCGTGGGCCGCATAGACCATGCCGCAGCGCATCTCAAAACGCTGTAATCTCACTGTTGTCCGGTGACACGGAGGTCGGCCCGAGAACTGCTGCTTCCTTGGAAGGGTGTCTGCAAGGCAAGTTCTGCGCTCAGTTCTGTGGAATCCTTGAGTTTCGCGCGAGGCAAAGAGAAGCAAAAAAATACACAAAAAAGAAACGGTGGAGATTGCTAGAAGGTCGCCCTTTGTGTCGTCAGAAATGCGAGGAGGAGGGGAGGGAGGAAGAGGGGGGAGGGAAGGAGGAACTTGGTCCGCGGTCTCGACAACGAAGGCAAGCTGTAGACCAGGACAATATTCGGAGGAGATATTGGTTTGGTAAATAACAGTGCGAAGAATCACACGCAGGGATCTGATATTTGGCACGGCCTGTTTGGGAAGGTGTGATTCCAGTGACGGGATCGACCTGCCTGAGCGTTCCAAGGAGAGGCGTGTACGTGTTCCTCTCGCCGTATACTGTAGAATGACCGTATAAACGTGGGTGCGTATATGTTGTTTTTTTATGTAGAGATCACCCGGGGGGAGCGCTAGGTTATGTTGTCCCGCTGCGCTACAGAGATTGAGACATCGAACACCTATTTCGGTTTTGAGCAAATTAACCCCCCGAGGGCGGTTGTATTTGCCTGATACGAAGCAGGGGGATTTGTATTGTTTTGTGTTTAAGTGGTACGAAGCAGGTGCTTTTGTTTTGCGTTTACAACAACAAGTTGTGAAGTCTTCTTTTTCTCAGGCATGAGCACGACCTTCAAACAGAGCAAAGCAGCACACTCGTCATTTTTATTCATGGCTGCGTCCTGTGTAAACAACCGGGAAATGGCCCAACCGCAAACAGAATGCTTGTTTGCAGCCACTGCCACGAGCATACGGTCAAATGGCGCAGGGAGGCAGCCATCGAACCATTCAGCCCTTGCTCCTGCGCCCGCTCCTCCTCCCACTCCTGCGCCCGCTCCTGCGCCCAACGACTACGTGTGTGCCCGTGTTTACTCCTGATACGTCCTTCCTTGTCTCCCTCAACCGGTACTGCTCCCCCGTCTGTTGGGGCCACCCCCGAGGTCTCACTGCTGCAGACGTGCAGCCCGAATGCTGAGTAACACCGCTTCTCCGGTACTTTTTATGTGTAACAATGCTCCTACTGCGCATTGTTCTGGGTCGAAACATATCTGCGCTCTGGTCTGCGTTTACACAGCTAATTATGTAATCGGAATTTGGACATGCCCTTCGCTGCATCTGAGAAGGCGCTTTTCGTGCCTTCTTTCTGTGTGGAAGACTTACATGCGCATTTGTCGTGCGGGCGTGTCTTACAGCACGGGCTACGTGTCCCCTCGAGCTCCGTTTTTCTCTCTCCTTCGCCTTTTCTGTCTCCTTCGCCTTTTCTTTCTTTCTCCTTCGCCCTCTCCTTTTCCATTTCTTTCTTTTTTTGCCGCGGACCGTTCAAGCGTGTTTTGTTGCCTGCTGTATTTTCTGTGGTGGGAGGCATTCGCACAAAGGAAGCTTTGCACCCTTCTCATCGCCTCTGCGCACCCTTCTCTGAGGGATGCAAAGCTGATGTCGCTATTGCATCTGTCTGGCTTCTCCATGGAGGCTGTCCACTCAAATACGTGCGCCCTACCCTCTTCGCTGTGTCGCACCCTCCATGTCGAGTATTGCCTTGCGCGCGCTTTTCCTGCGTCTGCGAACAGTGCGTCTGCGGCCCGATGTAGTGAACGCCGCTCGTTTGCGCTGGGGCGAAAGTTGGGGGCCTGGCTGCTATTTCTATTTTCGGTTTCACAGTAGAGGATGGTGTGTGTGTTTGCCGCGGAGTGTTCTGTGTGTTTTTGCGTGTGCCACTGGCTGTTCTGTGGGCATTGTTTGCTTCTTTTCGCGCCTACTTCAATACTCTCGCACAAATAGCTGTTTTGCCTAAAGGTTACAGGCAGGTAGTGATTTAGCACTCCTGCCCTTTGATCCAGGCTTGTCCGTTTACGGTAGTGAACTGTCCGTTTGGGGGTAAGGTCCTATCAGCTTTGGGCAGGGCTGGATACCGGATTTCCAGGTATCTAGTGGCCAAATGCGTGCCATGTGCGCTGAGGCACAACGTGGGGTTAATGAGTGCGTCCCGAAAGACAGATTGTAGTGGCTGCTTTGGTATTGCCGCTGTGGATGTGCTGCGGTCATGTAATGATGAAGTGGGGTGGTCTTGTAATGATGAAGTGGGGTGGTCTTGTGATGCTTGATTAGTGCAGTCTTGTAAAGTATATTTGGGGTGGGCGCAGCGATGCTTATTCGGCGTGGTCTTCTAACATCGAACTAGGCTCATCGAGATCTTGTGCCTTTCCTGGCGCTAGAGGTATATTACGCGCTTGGGTCGTTTTTGACGTTAGGGTGTTTCAATGCAGAGCGGACAATGGGGACGTGACATTTATGTAGACAATGACACGAAGAAGCTTTGTAGACAATAGAGCGGTTATAATTGTGTGGATAATAGGGCCGCAATGCTTTTGTCGACAATAGCACCGCGATGTTTGTTAGGACAATAGCACAGCGATGTTTGTTTGGACAATACGGCGGCGATGCTTGTTTGGACAATAGATATAATCGTTGCATAGACAATGTATAATCGTTGCATGGACAATGTATAATCGTTGCATAGACAATGTATAATCGTTGCATAGACAATATATAATCGTTGCATAGACAATATATAATCGTTGCATAAACAATATATAATCGTAATAGAGACAATCTGCTGAGTGATTGTGTACAGGACATCCCGGTATTGTGCGGATATCGTTTCTCGCAAGGTTATATCGGATTTTGGCTGGACCCGGTGCAGTTGTATATACCGTATTGTTAGAAGGGATTAGCACGTGTGACATGATTTATCCATTGTTAAATAAGGGAGAGTGGTTTAGAGTACTTTTTTTCTTGGCTGGAATGAGGTGTTTTGCTCCGGTGTGGGGTACGGAGCCGCCGGTAAATCGGAGTATTGGTCCCGATAAAGCTATATATGCATGAACAAAGTGAAATATTGGCCGCGATAAAGTTATATATGCATTGAAAGGGTGAAATATTGGCCCCGATGAAGTTATATATGCCTTGAAAGGGTGAAATATCGGTCCAAATGATCGTGCAGTCACCGTTTGCTGTGTCATGGATGCTGGTGCGTTTATCGCACGTGGCATGACTGGAAGTGTGGCAAGTATTAAACATTTTATGTGACTTCCGGGTACTATGAACGGCGGAGACTGTCACAAACTGCGCTATTTAATGCGGTTCTACATTCTGGCGTAGACAAGAGCGTTTAATCTCCACACATGTCTCACATTGATTTAACTGCATGTGATTGTCTCACGTTGATTAAACTGCATGTGATTGTTTCTCGAAGAGGTGCATGCAAATGATAGTTTGGGATTGACAGCTGGCTATCAACAACGTTTCGTCGAAAAAAGAGCCTCCCCAAATACAAAAAAAAAACTATAAACATCCACATTCACGTACGTCTGATTGACAGGCACGTCTCCATAGCACTGTTCTCGTCAAAACTTTCATAACAATCCGAGCATTCACACCTCATGTATATTCCTCGTTATTTGCATTGCCCATTAAGTCTTACCCGGATGTTCAATTGCATCATTTCACACGACGTGATTGACTCTTCGAGGGCGTGCGGGGTGGCAAAAAAGTGTGATCTTTGATTTGTCTGTAGAGCCGAAGGTTGGCAAGCGAACGGGGGAACTAAGGGTAGGAAGACTCCCGACAGTCTCTTGCAACTGTCGGAAACACCTTGCATTGACCGCAACCAATGTTAGTTCCGGTTAAATTAACCTAATAGTAGTTATTGCTAATCCCAACTGTTGTATAACTCTTTTCCCCTTAACAGAACCACGCTAGTGATCATTGGTTTTCGAGAAATCGTTACTCCCATACTTCAACGCAACTACATTCATCAAAACTCAATATGCTAAGATCATCTGTTGTGCGCTCCCGCTCCTCTATCAAGCCACTGCTTCGCCGTTCCTACTCTTCCTTCAAGGAGGTCAAGTTCGGTGTCGAGGGTAGAGCCGCCCTTCTAAGAGGTGTCGAGACCCTGGCCGACGCTGTGTCCGCCACCCTGGGTCCAAAGGGTAGAAATGTGCTGATCGAGCAGCCATTCGGTGCCCCAAAGATCACCAAGGACGGTGTCACTGTCGCCAAGGCCATTGTTCTTGAGGACAAGTTTGAGAACATGGGTGCCAAGCTCCTACAGGAGGTCGCTTCCAAGACTAACGAGGCTGCCGGTGACGGTACTACCTCGGCCACTGTTCTTGGTAGAGCCATTTTCACCGAGTCTGTCAAGAATGTCGCTGCTGGCTGCAACCCAATGGACCTGAGAAGAGGTTCCCAAATTGCTGTTCAGAAGGTCATCGACTTCCTGAGCAAGAACAAGAAGGAGATTACTACCTCCGAGGAGATCGCCCAAGTTGCCACTATCTCCGCTAACGGCGATTCCCACGTTGGTAAGCTGCTAGCTTCCGCCATGGAGAAGGTCGGTAAGGAGGGTGTCATCACTATCAGAGAGGGAAGAACTCTAGAGGACGAGCTAGAGGTCACTGAGGGTATGAGATTCGACCGTGGTTTCATCTCCCCATACTTCATCACCGACGCCAAGTCTGGTAAGGTCGAGTTCGAGAAGCCTCTCCTTATGTTGAGCGAGAAGAAGATTTCCTCCATCCAGGATGTGCTTCCAGCCCTAGAGCTATCTAACAAGAGCAGAAGACCACTTCTGATCCTTGCCGAGGACATCGATGGCGAGGCCCTTGCTGCTTGTATTCTGAACAAGCTGAGAGGCCAGGTCCAGGTATGTGCTGTCAAGGCCCCAGGTTTCGGTGACAACAGAAAGAACACTCTAGGTGACATCGCTGTTCTAACTGGTTCCACTATCTTCACTGAGGAGCTAGACCTAAAGCCAGAGCAGTGCACTATCGAGCACCTAGGTACATGTGACTCCATTACAATCACCAAGGAGGACACTGTTGTTCTTAACGGTAGTGGCTCCAAGGCATCCATCCAGGAGAGAATCGAGCAGATCAAGAACTCTATTGACGTTACTACTACCAACTCCTACGAGAAGGAGAAGCTACAGGAGCGTCTAGCCAAGCTATCTGGTGGTGTCGCCGTCATCCGTGTTGGTGGCTCCTCCGAGGTTGAGGTTGGTGAGAAGAAGGACCGTTACGATGATGCCCTAAATGCTACCAGAGCTGCCGTCGAGCAGGGTATCCTACCAGGTGGTGGTACCGCTCTAGTTAAGGCCTCTAGAATCCTTGACGATGTCGAGGTTGACAACTTCGACCAGAAGCTGGGTGTTGACATTATCAGAAAGGCTATTACCAGACCAGCCAAGCAGATCATTGAGAATGCCGGTGAGGAGGGTGCCGTCATCGTCGGTAAGATTGCCGACGAGTTCGGTGATGACTTCGCCAAGGGTTACGATGCTGCCAAGGGCCAGTACACGGATATGCTCGCTGCCGGTATTATCGATCCATTCAAGGTTGTCAAGTCTGGTCTAGTTGATGCATCTGGTGTCGCCTCTCTATTGGCTACCACTGAGGTTGCCATAGTCGATGCTCCACAGCCAGCTGCTGCAGCTGGAGGTGCTCCAGGTGGCATGCCAGGTATGCCAGGTATGATGTAAGAGTGCTTAAATCTGTTACGTTAAATCCAAAATAATAGTCATTAATACCTAGCGTATGTTCAAGGGATAACGCATTTATTCTGTTGCTACCCAATATAATGTTTTGAGACCTTTGTAAATAATCTCATGTAATCATGTATAAAATAATTTTATATCAGAACTACGCGTATCAAAACGAGAAACGGATCGTGCCGCCAATGCTCATTATCTATATCAATTTGAGAATTATTTATATGTAAATTTTTATACACAGGACGGATAACTAGTGACATGCACTACCCTGTCTTGTTAGTTTGTACTGGTTCCCTTGATTTTATCCTCAATCTCCTTTCTCTTTTGTTCAAGTTGTCTTGATCTTTCGAAGTAGAGGTTTGGGTGTGCGATGATTGTTTGATCGTTGATCTCAACGTCTGTTCCATTTGACTCGTGCGTATATTCAAATACCTTGGTATTGGCTATCGTGTATTCACCCTTTTGACTGGAATCCAAGACACTCGTAATCTGGGCAGGGGTCAATCCCATCTTCTGGAGCTCAGATGTTAACTTGTCAGGACCAAAATCCCTGAATGGACAACCGTGATAGTCACCCCTGCCTGGTCTAGGTTTGGATAGGATGGTTCGGCAATCCCATGGCTTGTAGTTGATTCTGTTACCTTCCAGACCATAATTATGTCTAAAGTTATATCTGTACTCTTTATTGAACTTCTCCATGGTCATCTGACCACCATCAGTGAATGCCTTCGCAAAGAATTTAAGTGATTCGTCTGCACTCAACCCAATACCCTTCAGGAACAGACTTAATTGCTGTCTTCCGTTGTATCTCAGATGATGATTTTTCTTTAATCCCTCCATAAGATGTCTCACAGAAAGTGGGTAGTGCTTGCTAATCTCTGGTGACCAGACAGACTCTGCATTTATCTCATTGTCTGCGTTGTTTCCGTATTGGCCGTCAGCTTGGTCAAAGTCCGTTGTTGTGTACCCAGAGGACAGATGCGCAAGGATCGGCAAAAGTCTGTCATCTTCATTCATACGAGGCAGCGATTGGAAAACCTTCGTCAAAGAGGTCGTAAGGTTGGTGGCGAACTCTGATGCGATTAAGTTTAACTGCTGAAATTGGGGTAAGTACGCATAACCATCCTTGAGAAAAACTTGGCGATTACCGACTAATTCAATAACATTCTCAAATGGCAGCTTGATATATCTTTCACGGGCAAAGTAGGCCTTGCGTTGCTGTTCGTCTGTGAGGTTTAGCTGAAACTGGAGTACAGGCGAAGCAGCCTGGTACAGCTTCCCTGCTAGTTCATTCTTCTCTTCGTCTGAGATAAATTGAAGGAGGGGCAGGTTTAAGGACTGCACAAACTTTGTCTGGTCTACAGATGTGAGTAAGTTAAATCTAATCTTGAATAGCAATGTTTCAGCCCTTACGAAACTCTCGCGCAGTTCCTTTGTACGGGCAAAGCACAATCTCAAAATGAAGTGGGAGTAATAATCCTTCTTCTTATCAGCAAAAGCGTCTGCAGCATTGTGGGAGGATCCCGTGGCGGAAGGGAGCAGTTTCTGAAGCTGGGGTTTGATAATTGCCCCAATGTCCTTCAATGATCTGTTTCTGGATATCGAAGCCTGGATTTCTTGCAGAATCTTGAGTCTGTCGATGGCCCATGTTTCAAACTCCTCCAGTGTAATCTCACCTTGAGGAGGTTGGTCATAGAAGTATAATTTGGTCCTGTTGATAGTTTCGTATAGTTTCTGTTCCTTTTCTACATTGGATCCGGTTAGAATATGCTGGTGAACACCATTTTCCAGTTTAATGTCAGACGAATCATAGTCGGCAGAGAGATCAAAGTTTCTTCTAGACGATAGTCTCTTTTTATTCTGTCTAAACATGGCAAAATATGTACTTGTGTGTGGTACAGTGGGGCTATAATATTCGTGTTATGAGAGTGAGGAGTTGCTATATTAAATAGACGAAACGCGTAAGGAACCTAATTATTATTATTATTATTATTATTATTATCATTCCATTTAGCATTTTTTGGCGTCGCGTATTTTCAATTTTATCACTATATACGTTATAGCACTAGGGTGTGCAGACAACCCATATTGAGAGGCATCATCTGTAATGTATTGCAAAGTGAAGGGTCTTGAGACTGCAGAAGCCCACTGTACTCAATATCAACGACGGTTCACCATCAGATATGTTGTTAAATCATGGTCCGACCCCTGCCTGACTCTATTAACCAATATCAATAGCAATACCCCTGCAGTTGTCCCTTTACAACTCTTCAAAGTGTCGCTAACATGTCCAATTTCAAGATACACTACTACCCCCCACTGATATCTATCTGGAACCGCTACCTACTCCGGTCCAACCCCTTTGCAAATGATGTTGCTCGAGGCTCACCATTCCGTTACCCGCACAGGTAAAAATTCCTGCGCCTCACGGCTTTTCTATGAGGCTCGGCGAACCTCAGATGAGAAATCCGCAGGCCGAGGAACGAAACGCAACTTGCAGGACCTAGGAGGTCGTACCGGGCCGCGATCCGGCGCAGACTTCTCCACGGATCTCATAGAAGCAGAGGGTCCTTACCCGTATTGTAGTCTGGGACTATTGTAGTCAGTCTTGGTTTGTTTTATTCTCTTCTCTTCGAAGAAACCAGCGCCAGTTGTGAAAAAAAGAACACTTTTTTCCACTCTACTCTCCCTAGTTCTGTTCCTTACTTTGAAGCTAAATTTAGCTACGCTAGATCGCTTGTTTCAACGTTTTATTATACTACCATCCCCGCTATTAGACAGAATAGGGTGTATTACTGTATTTTCCAAAAAAAAAGAATTAAAAAAGACAACTGCACTTTGAAGACTAAACATGGTTTCTGTTAAGCTATTGACGTCGTTTCTGTGCTCTTCGCTCTTCTTTGTGAACAAAGTCGCTGCGGTGTCGCTAGACCTGGACAACTATGAGTCCCTCGAGAATGCTACCGCATTGATTGCTTACGGTATGATGGACTATTACACCGGTGATCAGTACGGTAAAACCGTCGGTATGTTCTCCGACCCATACTATTGGTGGGAAGCCGGTGGTGCATGGGGCTGTATCCTGGATTTCTGGTATTACATGGAGAATGACACTTACAACGACAAGTTTATGGCTGCGATGATGCACCAGACCGGTGACCATAACGACTATATTCCTCTGAACCAGTCTACAACCGAAGGTAATGATGACCAGGCTTTCTGGGGTATTGCTGCCATGACTGCTGCTGAGAGAAACTTCACCAATCCTCCTGAGGGCAGTCCACAGTGGCTGTACCTGGCACAGGCTGTGTTTAACACCATGGCTCTGCGTTGGGACGCTGAAGCATGTGGTGGTGGTCTGAGATGGCAGATTTTCGTCTGGAATTCCGGTTACGACTACAAGAATTCTGTCTCTAACGGTGCCCTCTTCCACATGGCTGCTAGACTTGCTAGATACACTGGTAACTCCAGTTACACCGACTGGGCTGAGAAGGTCTACGACTGGATGTGGGATGTCAATGTGATTTCGCACGGTGACTACATGTTCGTGTACGATGGTGTCTCCATCAACGACAACTGTACAACAGTCACGCCATACCAATGGAGTTACAACCAGGGTCTGCTTCTGGCGGGTTGTGCATACTTGTACAACTTCACTGGAGAGGACGTCTGGCACCAGAGAACTCTGAAGTTGCTAAACTCTTCCTCAGTCTTCTTCAATAACAGTATTCTGTACGAGGCTGCCTGTCAACCTCGTGATACTTGTAATACCGATCAGCGTTCCTTCAAGGCTTATTTCTCTCGTTTCTTAGGAGCCACGGCCCAACTGGTTCCAGAGACTAGAACACAGATCATGCACTGGATTAACACATCTGCTGTCGGTGCCGCCCAAGCTTGTTCTGGTGGTACTGATGGTCACACATGTGGTACTAACTGGTTCTACGATGGTTGGGATGGAAAGTACGGTCTAGGTGAACAGATGGCTGCTCTAGAGATTTTGGTTAACACAAGAGCAATGCATAGACCAGGACCATACACCCTGAATGATGGTGCTACCTCTCAGGGTGATGGTGCTGCCGGTACAGAGGCACATGCCACCAACTTATCTCCTCTGCATATTACAGCTGGTTCTAGGGCTGCTGCTGGTATCATTACAGCAGTCATCGGTATATCTATCGTTGCATGCGCGTTGTGGTTGGTGTTTTAATGGAACTCCGACGATGTTTCTATTACTCCCCTCAAAACCTCCTCCTGCTTTCTCCTTTCATTTTTTCTGAGGTTTAATTGGCATACGTTATCTTTATTCCATGTTTTTTGTATCATTTTCTTGCTGACCCCAGTAAGGATATCTCTAAATTGAAACAAGGAAGATATAAAAGGGGAGAGGACTATAAAATATATATTATGTACATCCTTTCTATGCTATTTAATCAAATACATTATCAAGATTAAAGTAAATTCCAGTAAGATGTGGATTTAACCGTTATGGAACGGTCGAATTTCTGTTTGGCCAACTCCTCTACAAAGCGGTGGTCCTGTTGACTGAAACAATCCAAATCAAGAAGTAACAGATCGGATGGAACAAGGGTGCTACTACTAGAGTTGAGTAATTCGGAAAGTTTCCTGTGAAGGAGTGTCGACCTCTCTTTGAAGTAGGACAGGATATGTTTTGTTTCATCGCCTATATTCTCCTCGTTGAGGACTATAGGTTGATTTAGAAGATTGAGATCCCTATAATATGATGGCTTTATCGTGCCTGCGGTTAGCCAGAAATAGAAGTTGTCAATGAGAAATTGGAGCCAAGAAAGGGGCTCGGTTTGTGTGTTTAACTGGGGAGAAAAGGCAGCGTCTTGAATTAAAGACTGGAAGAAAAATGAGAATACCTCTAGATCATGGTGTGTTGCCTTAATATCCTCTCCTTCGGAACCATGTATCTGTATTGGTGTTCCTGGTTCAATCATTTGCTCGATCGAGCTGAGTGCTGGTAGATTAATGACAAGATCGTACAGCTCCTTGCGGTATATCAACACTTCATCGCTTGTAGATGCGATATATGGTGATTTCATTCTTGACAGCTGGTCTATGTCTATTGTACCAATTGTGTAGAGTAACTGGTATGACGATTCGGGATTCGCACTCTCTGCAAGTGCAGAAATGCAAAATGCTAGAGAGTTGCACAGATCAAAGGATCCTCCAGGAGCATTTAACACCAGTATACGCTTGTTTAAGAGAACTGACTTCCAGATAGTAAGGATCAAGGGTCCTAGCTTAGCCGTCCAGAATGGTAGATACTCCAGCATCTTTCTTCTCGAGTCAGAGGTATCAGACACTGGTTCTGGATTGTTATAATAGTTCTTAAACTTTGTGAAATCGTGACCATCAGTTTGTAGCCACTCTGTGAGTAAAAACTCAAGGTCAGATGCATATTGATCTGTTTGGAGTTCACTAGCCTCGATGATCAGTCCTAGAGAATACATTTTGACCAATGAACGGTCAACCTGCCCATCTTTCCTAACATCCTCATCAAAGCCGTTTTGACGGAAATATGTAATTCCCCTATATAACTTCAGTTCATCTGACTTTTTGCTGACTTGAAAGTTGATGATATCGTCATTTAGCTCGTGTATTCCAGAAGGCAACGCCTTGAATTCGAGATTTTTAAAGTCCTCACAACCTTGTTGCCATTCTATCACGTTCCCCTTCTTCATATCGAATTTTGCTAGAAATATACCCACGACAGCGGATGGACCATCTTGTTGTGACATATTCTTGGTATCCTTGTTCTCTTATTTTATCTGTAGTATAAACTTTCTCTGGACCAAACAAGGCATTTTATTTCCCGGGAGTTTAAAAAGGGCTTAGCGTCATCCTGTTTGTTGACAAACAAAGGGTCATTAAAAAGGCAACCTAACAAGGCAAACAATGGCTGAGAGGAATGATACAGAGAAGATAAACAGGAGGAAACTCCAGAAGGATATAGAGAACTGTGTTCATGTTCTACAAGAGGGGGTAGATACTGAGGCTGCACAGGCCATTTCAACGTTTGGGGCTAAAACTGCCTCAAATGAAAAGTGGGCATCTACGATGACAAGCACATATCAAGTAAAGGCTGATGAGGCCTTAGATCAGTTTGAAAAGGACAAGCTTAAATACATTGCACAAGTTGACGATCTAGAATCGAAAGTTCAATATTTAGAGACGCTTTGTAATGAAGTAGAAGAACTAGGGAAGGAATTGGAGGTCAAGACGAAAGTTGAACGTAATCGGTAAATAAACAGTGTATAATAGAGTACTTCTAACAGTCATTTTGTTCCAAATCGTGAGTGATATTTAGGTACAGTTGCAGAACGGATTCGGGGTTCTCTTTATTTTGGAACAGCTGTTCTAGCTTGTCATGAACCCGATTCCGCCAATTAATTATGTCCAGATGGTCGGTATTGGGCAAGGTTCCCATGTATCTTCCCCAATGACTGCTCTTAACGGTGACCATTCCGTCATTGGGCTCGCCGTTCGTAGCATAGTTGATGATACTCCAAGTTAAATTGAAAGAGCTATACCACTTCGGACTAAAGTAGGCCCCATACGAGAAATATTTGACATTCTTGTCATCAGGTGTGATATCATTAAAGTACTGTGCATAGTATGTGGTTAGTTGATAGTAGCACATTGGCAACAATGGGGCATTATTGTTCAAACCACGAACTTTATCAAATTGATTTACCATAAAATTGGCCACCTCAGAACCGCCGTGAGGCGTCGAGAGTGTAGTTAAGCTTGCTACGCCATAGTCCTTCTTTTCCTTTGGGATTCGTGAAATGAGATATCTACAGTCAAGCCCACCCATAGAGTGGGCAATAAAGTTGAATTTCTGTGGCTTATTGTCTGTCTGCAGGGTTTTGCATATGCCATTAAGACGAGAATTTAGGGTGTTTGCACGATCCTCGATGCTGCCAAAAGGAGGCACTCGAGCTGTATAAACTGTACAGCCTTTCTTCTCAAGCATCTCTTTAACACCTGTCCAATACTCTACTTCTAATATATTTTTGTTATCTGTTGGTATGAAGTTTTCTGAGTTATTGCTATTGATTGCATTGGCTATTATATTTACAAGCATTTTGATAGAAGGTATGAGGATGAGAGTATCAAACCCCGATAAGCCGTGACAGAGAATGATAGGATATTTTGGGGGCTTATACGTGGAATAATTTGGTATTGTCAGGCTGCTTACCGGTTCCTTACGTTGTGACTGTACAAATTCTGAGTAGAGGGCTGTGAAGCCTGCAACATTCGGATCATTGGAGGATACTGATAGGGCCTTTAAAGAGCGAGATTGTTTCTTTTGCTGTTTCCAAAATGAGGGTGCGGTACAAAACATTATATTAGATGTCCCCAGGGGTGGGAATTGTGGCTCTTTTATGTATATGGGGTGTTTTTGCCTTCACAATATTCCAAATATAGTGCTTGATGTATTGTTCTAATCTGGTACGATGACCTCGGGGATCTCTTAAGTACGGGAGAGAGCGGCCCGCCTAAAAATGACGTGAAAATAACCAAGTAGAAAAAATGATGCATCTTTGACATCGATTTCCCTTATTTGGCATGGATATCATCTTTGTGGGTTCCATGTACACTTCTGTCTTTTGGGGGGGTGGTTGAGATCCTCTCTTCACGAAGAGAAAGCACCAAATGACACGGCTCAAGGGTGAATATGGCATGCATAGTACCGTCTGTATGATCTACTGCTACACATATCCAAATACCCCCATCTTGAGGCTGTTCGTATGTTAGTGATCTCTTTCTCTTTGAAGAATCAATATCTAAGAGGGGGTAGTTACGAGTAGTATTTCGATTCCTTCACAGATATCGATTTACTTTTACAAAGTCACGATCAAGTATTTTGGAATAATTAATATACGTCGTCAAGTTCACTTTAAATATATATTAGCAAATGTAAACTACAGTTGGTAAAGCAGCAGATATGAGGTCTCAGACTAGGCCAAGACCTGCGGTCTGTGACGCTCAAACTAATAGGCACAAGTCCACTTTGGTTGTTCAATTGTGTGGTAGTGACCCTTACGCTATGAGCTCTACAATGTGTTGCACTCTAGTTGCCTCTCGGTCTCAGAAACTCAATTGCTGGTCTAGAGTTCAAATGCTCTCTTCTTTTCAAGTTACTATGGTACACCCACCAACTGTCTCCCTATAAATATATATATTAATACGAAAAACATTGGATGGAGGTCCCTCTAGTACCGTATAATGGATGTTGGCTTACTGAAATATATGTGAGGTCCGTTAATAACACGTGCCTTTACCAGGCACGTCCTCTCGCCTTTCTTTGAATAAATATAAGTACTTTCTCTTCGAGGTATGTCTTAACCACGTGACCTCTAGTCCGGTTTGACAAGAAACTGAACAGCACTATGTTTACCATGACAATACTATCATTTTTCGTAAACTCTTCACCTTAGCGGCCTCTATCTCAGCCTCGAAAACATCGGCCGGCATAGAGGTCTCTAAGCGTACCCCTGGGCAAGACACTCTACGTCATTCCATAATTATGTCGCTGCACTAAAATCGGTGTATCCAGTTAAACTAAAATCCGTGTATCCAGTTAAACTAATACCGGGGTACCAATTGTGTCCCCTTAAATGTCCAGCGACACCCTTTTACTTGCTTATTAAGCAGTCTGAATCTAGCATTGCATACTTTATGCATTTTCTTAGTGGGCGCCTTATGCATTTTTTTTGTCCCGATGCGGGTGCGCCGCCCGATATTCAAATATGCATAATCGGGATTCCGCATTCGGTTCCCCCGTCGTTGGGATGACGTGCAGGAACGGAGATCTGTATTCCTGGCATAAATGATAGTCAACAGGCAAATCGCCAACACCTCTTTTGCCTCTAGATCCTTAAATTAAGGAATAATTCATTAAACATATTTGAATATTTGAATATTTGAATAATTGCATACACGTGAGAAATAACGGGGTGTTGCATAACCAATGTGAATTAGGTGTGTGTAGTAACAGAAGCCACTTGTATACAACAGAGGTATTAGGATCTCGCGTATATAAAGGCACTGCTCTGTGCTTAGCTTGTAGTTATTTATCCCATCACTTCATAACAGATCATCAAACAAACAAACAAACAAAACTCAATTACAATTTTAAAAACAAAATGTCTCAAATTTCATTAGGTCGCTATCTTTTCGAAAGATTGAACCAGGTCAACGTCAACACTGTCTTTGGTGTCCCAGGTGACTTCAACCTTGTCCTTCTTGACAAGCTTTACGAGGTCGAGGGCATGAGATGGGCTGGTGACACTAACGAGCTGAACGCCGCCTATGCCGCCGATGGTTATGCCAGAATTAAGGGTATGTCATGTGTCATCACCACCTTTGGTGTTGGTGAACTGTCCGCTTTAAACGGTATTGCTGGTGCTTATTCTGAGCATGTTGGTGTTCTACATGTTGTTGGTACACCATCCACTGTCTCTCAGGCCAAGGGTCTACTTCTTCACCACACTCTTGGTGACGGAGATTTCGACGTCTTCCACAGAATGTCTGCAAACATCTCTTTCACCACTTCTATGTTGAACGATCCTGCCACTGCTACTTCTGAGATCGACAGATGTATCAGAGCCACTTACATCAGCAAGAGACCAGTTTACCTAGGTATCCCAGCCAACTACTATGATATCCAGGTTTCTGCCGACCTGCTGAAGACTCCAATCGACATGGGCCTGAAGCCAAACGACAAGGAGGCTGAGGACGAAGTCATCACTGAGATCCTCAAGATGGTCCAGGCCGCCAAGAACCCAATCATTATTGCTGATGGGTGTGCTGCTAGACACAACGTTGAGAAGGAGACCAAGGACCTGATCGACATTACTCAGTTCCCAGCCTTTTCTACTCCACTGGGTAAGGGTACTATTGATGAGACTCACCCAAGATATGGTGGTATCTATGTCGGTTCTCTGTCCAGCGAGGCGGTGAAGAAGTCTGTAGAGAGTGCTGACTTGATCCTGTCCGTTGGTGCTCTACTATCTGACTACAACACTGGTTCATTCACCTACTCTTACAATACTAAGAACATTATTGAGTTCCATTCAGACCACATGAAGATCAGAAACGCTACCTTCCCAGGCGTCCAGATGAACTTCGTTCTTCCAAGATTGCTAAAGGTAATTGCCTCTGCCAATAAGGGATACAAGCCAGCACCTGTTCCAAAGCCTCTGCCTCTGGACAACAAGACTCCTTCCTCTGCTCCATTGAAGCAGGAGTGGCTATGGAGAAACCTAAGTTCTTTCCTACAAGAGGGTGACATCGTCATCACTGAGACTGGTACTTCCTCCTTCGGTATCAACTCCACTTCTTTCCCAGCTAACACAGTCGGTATTTCCCAGGTTCTATGGGGTTCCATCGGTTACGCTGGTGGTGCTTTCTCTGGTGCCAGTTTTGCAGCTGAGGAGGTTGACCCAACTAAGAGAGTCATCCTATTCATTGGTGACGGTTCTCTGCAGCTGACCGTCCAGGAGATCTCTACGATTGTCAGATGGGGCCTAAAGCCATATATCTTTGTCCTAAACAACAACGGTTACACCATCGAGAAGCTAATTCACGGACTGCACGCCGAGTACAACGATATCCAGCCATGGGACCACCTGGCTCTACTGCCACTGTTCGGTGCCAAGGACTACGAGACTCACAGAGTCTCTACTGTTGGCGAGTGGAACAAGCTGACTTCTGACAAGTCCTTCCAGAAGAACTCCAGAATTAGAATGATTGAGGTTATGCTCCCAACCTTGGACGCTCCAGCTTCTCTTATTGCTCAGGGTAAGTTGTCTGAGGACATGAACGGTGCCCAGTAAACATTTTATCAAGTTATATCGATTACTTTTACGAACCTTCCTTTTTAGAGTTATAATATTTACGTAGTGTATGTATTTTAACATAATGATTTATCAAACAAAAGTCAATTATGAAAATTGAATTCCTATATGAATTAGTGTCTTACTACGCTAGCTTACTTGGGTTGATGACGAGGTGACATTACTCTTGGTAGAGCAGGACTACACATTCGCCTGAACAATTACTATTAAATTCTGTACAGGTCATAATGATATATATATCCAGCAATGTAAAGAATACGGCTCCCTTGACTCTACTTGTAGGAGAAAACGTAAAAGCCGCGCACTCCATCCCAGGACGACGTATATACACCTTGAATGGTAAGAACCGCTCTCAATTGAAACTTAACAACGCTCGCATCAAAAAAAGATGGAAGCGCTTCACTCTACCCTCTCAACTAAACATTTTGCTAAAAAAAGCTTTTAACTATAGAGACATAAACATTGTATAAAAAGATCTAATCGCGATTGCGCTTAGACTCCACTTACAAAGTGTTCTGAGTTCTGAAAACCTCGAAAGCGTGGACAATTCTGGCAGTCATGGTCTTCTCACCCTCTCTAACCCAGACTCTTGGGTCGAAGTACTTCTTGTTTGGAGCCTCGGCACCAGTTGGGTTACCGACCATAGACATGATGTAGTCCTTCTTGTTTAGGACGTAGTCACGGATACCGGTCAGGTAAGCGTACTGACAGTCAGTGTCAAGGTTGACCTTAACAACACCGTTGTCAATACCAGTGTGGAACTGAGCGTCGGTAGAACCGGAACCACCGTGGAAGACAAGGTATAGTGGCTTGGCACCGGCACCTAGACCAAGCTTCTCAGCAGCGTAAGACTGGTGGTCAGCTAGAATCTCTGGGGCAAGAGCCATGGTACCGTGGTAGACACCGTGGACGTTACCGAAGGAAGCGGCAATGGAGAAGTTTGGAGAGATTGGGTGTAGAGCCTCGTAGACAGCGTAAACCTGGGCTGGCTTGGTGTAAAGGGCGTCTCTCTCGACACCGGAGTTGTCGACACCGTCCTCCTCACCACCGGTGATACCGATCTCCATCTCTAGCCACTGCTGCATAGCAGACATTCTCTTGAAGTACTTGGCACAGGTACCAATGTTCTCCTCGTCGGTCTCCTCAGACAGGTCAAGCATGTGAGAAGAGAATAGAGGCTCACCGTGGGCCTTGAAGTACTCCTCGTCGGCGGCTAGCATACCGTCGTACCATGGTAGAAGCTTCTTGGCACAGTGGTCAGAGTGTAGAATGACTGGGATACCGTAAGCAGAAGCAATGGATCTGATGTAGTGAGCGGCAGCAATGGAACCTCTGATGGAAGCGTTCTGGCCCTCGTTGGAGACACCCTTACCAGCGAAGTAAGCGGCACCACCGTTGGAGGTCTGCAGAATGATTGGGCACTTGTTGTCTCTGGCGGCCTCTAGAGCGGCAACGACAGTAGAAGAAGAAGTGACGTTGATAGCTGGAATAGCGAACTTGTGCTCTCTGGCGTAGTCAAAGACAGCTCTGACATCGTCACCGACAATAACACCCTCCTTTCTCTTAATAACGTCTAGAATACCCATTTTTAAATATAAATTGTTTGAATGTGGACTGGTTTTTTTCAAGTAACAAGAGAATTTACAAAAGAATTAATGATAAATCGTGGGATAAGGAAAACCAATAACGGTGTTTAGGCAACAATGCGGCTCCGAGCTGCTCCTTATATATCAATGGACGTGAGCCCAAATTCCAATTTGGAAACGCTGCATCGTTGGGCGAAGCAACAAGTCCTTTGAGGGGAGAGAAGAAACCGAAACCGAGCACTCAGTTGACGCCCAGCGGGCATCGTGTGTGCGTTGATGCTTTGCGTGCACTGAGTGCGTTGATGCTATGTGCGTTGTGTGTGCGTTGTGTGTGCGTCTGCCTGTCTGTCTGTCTGCCTCTCTGTCTGCCTGCCTCTCTGCCCTCTTCTTTTTGGGTCGCAGCTGACGCAAGTTTTTAATTTTCGAGACGGTTTTGCAGGGCGGTGTGTGGGTGTGGAATCCGGTTGCCAGTGGGTGCCTGGGTGGGCTGGAGGGGAAGCCGCGGCACCGCTGCGGGATTTTCTGGGCGCGCGTCCTTTCTCCCTGCCGCCTCGACGCCGAGGGAGGGACGCTCCAAGGCCTCGCGGCGCGCGGGAGAGGAAGCCGCAGGGGAGCGCGTTTAGAGGAAGCCGCGCGAGATTTTCACTGGGTCGCCCGACGGGAAACTCGCGGTCCTGCGTCCTGGTCTGAGGGGGGCGGAGGGCGGGGGGCGGGAACCAGCACGGGCCCCTAAAGGGTCCGTCGTCGTCACGCCGAAAACACGTGATCGGGTGGTGGTGGGCCCTTTGTTGGGCGTTTGTGCCGCGGTTGTTAAACGCGCAGAAGAGCCGCGGGGCTGCGTGGGGGCCGCGTGGGGGCCGCGGGAGGCCCCAGCGGCATTTGATTATATCCGTTGGAGTTTGGGATATGTCCCTCGGAGTTAATGTGTCGCTTTACACGGGTACTGTATGCACGTGACTTCGTGTCAAAAAATGCATAATATATTCAATTCAGTTATCTACTCTATATTGAGCGCTGCGCAATGCTAATTGAGAGTTTGTGCCTGTGCTATCCAAGGCTTTCTATTGTTCTATAGAGGGCCATATATGGTTACTCGCAAGACTCTTTGTGGTAGTTCCGAGGCGTTCTACTGTTACTGCTAAGAGTCTATTGTTGTATCTGTAGTGTTCTGCTATTACACCTCACGAGTATATTGTTGTATCTGTAGTGTTCTGCTGTTACACCCCACGAGTATATTGTTGTATCTGTAGCGCTTTGCTATTACACCTCACGAGTCTATTGTTATATCTGCGGCACGGCACCAGGCCATATAGGTGGGAAGGGTGATATGTGTGGACGCTTTGCATCAGGTCCTGCCCCAGTGTCCGCTTGGCTGTCGTGCTCCGCCAGGAATGTCTTTACTCTGCCCTCGGCCTCCTCATCTGGAACGAGCGAGTCCAACAGAACATCCGTTGTGTTGCACAGCGGACATATAAAGTCGCTCTGCAACAATGCATCCTCCATGGCCGCTCGCGAAACTAGTTTCTTGCAGCAACCGGCCGTGCGGACGGCATCCTTGACAAGACCACCCGTCAGGGCACATGTCACGTCCGCAGGTAAATCTGCGAAATGACCACGTTGCCAACGAGCCTCCGCGGGATCTGTGGCTCCGCGGTTCTGCTGTTTGCGTTGGTAGTCCTCCCACGAGTGCTCGTCTGCAACCTGGACGACGAATTTTCCTTCGTCCGTGACCATGATCTTCCGTGCAGCCATCTCCTCCGGCGTTATACTGTTAGGATCGATATCAACGTGCCGTAGAAACTTCTTGGGGATACCTGTGGTACGTCTGATACGCTTGCCCTCGAAATTGGGGTCCGAGTTCGTGGGACAGTTCTTGATCCAGTGGTCGCGCGATCCACAGCGGTAGCACATGTATCCAGGCGGTGGCGGACCATCATCGTTGTGTGCATTACTGTTGTTCTTGAAGAATACAGGCGTGGCTGAAGACATTTCTTGCTGGGTGTGCTCCCATTGGGATTCCTGGTTCGCGAACATCGATGCGATACGGTCTTCCTCGGAGACCGCGGAACCGCCAGCCCCACTCGGACCTCCACCAGGCGCCATCCCCATGCCTGTTTCTGTACCTTTCCTTTTGGTTGACGCAAATACCCTGGGTTTACCAGTAACGTACCTCGTAGCATTGCCCAGGGCGCTCGCGCCAGAGCTGCTTCCAGAGCCACTGGAACCGCCCCTGCTCGCCATGGCAGCAGGCGACCGTCTTGCAACAACACTAGACGAACGTGCTACTACAGTCTGGTCCTCTTCGTACTCCTCGTCCGTGTCGGGGTTGTACAGTCGCAGTTGGAACCCTGATCCGTCCCCCAGCTTATTTTCCTGGATGATCTCGCGCTTTAAGTCAAAGACAGTCAGACCTGTTCCGTCAAAAAGAATACGCCCACTGTCCTTCTGAGACCTGAATCGGTAATATATCGTACTACTCATATCCTTGCCCTTGTTTTCACCACCTTTTTTAACGCTTGTTATTTTACCTTATTTTATTTTGTTACTGGGGGTGCAATTGGCTACTGAAAGCTGTCTCGCTTTTATAGGCGAGGGGCGAGGAAAGTTGAAAAACTACAACAAAAAACGGTGGCAAACCATCAACAACTTGCTAAACCCCCACAAGGAAAAGGGACTCCTCAACAGACACACCACAACATACAAATAATATGGCTGTACCTGGGTACTATGAACTCTACAGACGAAGCACGATCGGTAACAGTCTTGTGGATGCGCTTGACACGCTGATCAGTGATGGACGTATCGAGGCGTCGCTGGCGATGCGTGTGCTGGAGACGTTCGACAAGGTCGTTGCGGAGACACTGAAGGAGAAGACACAGTCGAAGCTGACGGTGAAGGGTAACCTAGATACCTACGGTTTCTGCGATGATGTGTGGACTTTCATTGTTAAGAAGTGCAAGGTGACTGTTGAAGGTAATAATGAGGATGTGATAAATGTGGACAAGCTGAGAATTGTCGCATGTAACTCCAAGAAGAGCGAGTAACTGGTTCGATGAAGGCAGTGGGATGTACGCTGAGGTGTGGCCAACAGATGCGGAAACGTACCGTTTCACTCAGAACATATATGGAAGAAATTGAATATCCATCGAACTGCCTGCAAGACGCTGAATATTTGGCTAGTAACGCTAGATATTTGGCTAGTAACGCTCCACACTACATATAATAGACTAGATTTTCAGACGGGTACTACTGCCCAACACTACATACATTCAATACAAGGTTCAAGCATACTCAAAGCGATTAATTGCGTCAGCATTGACATATTTAAGCGCTTACGCAATCATTCTTCCCTCCGATCCCATCTCATTTCTTTCGACACGAAAAATGCGTGAACTCGCTTATTTGCTTAATATATAAAGTACATATTGTTTAAACCTTCTCGGCCTTGACACCGTGCTTCCAGATAGCAACGAAAGGAGTGGTACCGTCCTCACGGTAGTTCAGCATGATGATCATGGCATCTGGGTCCATGGACTCACCGGTGAAGAACTCCCAGTCCTTGAAGGAACCAATGACCTTCTTGACGTAAGCCTGGGCACCCTTCTCGAAGACAGGGACAGCCTCTGGGTCGGACTCAGAAAGCTTGGCCTTGACAGACTTCATGTAACCCTTGATGTAGGTAACGAAAGACTTCTTGTCGAAACCGGTTGGCTGTAGTCTGAAAGTGTGGACAACGTTGTTGACGATCTCAGCACCGTCCTCCATGTCATCATCGGCACCCTCAGCAGATGGGTTGGCACCAATGTCGATGTCACCACCACCGACCTTAATCATAGCACAGTCGGCCTCGTAGATGACGTCGTCGACCAGCTTTAGGTCGTAAGCATCGGATAGCAGCTCGTCGCCGGAGAAAATGTCGTTGTAAATAATCATTGCAGTCGGTAAGGGATGGGGAACTAAAACAAATAAAGAAAAGAAAAAATTAAAACATTGGAAAAAAGGATAAAATACTACTGAAAAGTCCAGCCTGTCCCTTCAAAAACAACCCACGTTTATATAAGCATCGATGGCGAAGAGGAAGAAGAAAAAAAAAATTCATCCAAACATGAAAATTTTTTCACTCGTCGCGCGTGATAATGAATTTGGTACAGCCGCATGTAAAAGTACTTAATTAGGTAAATAGGATCAACGGAGTCTGCCACTTGTTGCAGAGGCCATTAGTGAGATACTTGCAGTGTTACTTGGCGTCTCCTATGTATACTCTCCACACCTGCTCGGCAATTTCCTCTGGAGTGTGTGTTGGCAGGCCAATGAGGCCGTCGACGAGCTGGCGCTGTGCGTCCGGTCCCATCTCGTTAGTCATGTCGGTTCCGGTTACTAAGCCGGGAGCAAGTGTTTCAGCACGGATGCCCCATGATGTAACTTCTTGTGTGAGTACCCGCGTGTACTGTGAAAGCGCGGCCTTGGATGCGGAGTATACTGTTGTACCGGGGATGGCCATGTCAGGATTGCCAAGCACCGAGGAAATGTTGATAATGCAGGGGGAGGTGTAAGGTGCCACGCAGTGCTGTGGCGGTACTTGTTGTCGCATTGTGTGCATCATCTGTTTCACGGCTAGGTTTGAGAGACTTACACAGCTGGCGAAATTCAAGTTCATGATACGCATTATTTGCTCTGGCGGCGTGCGTAGACTTAGAGAATGCTGAGATACACCTGCACAATTTACCAGCATGCTTAGAAAATAGTGCGACTTTTGGGACACACCTTCAGGAGACTCCCAGAACTGCTCCCCTGCTCGCGGAAATAACCTGAACTTGTCGGGCTGTCCTGGGGCACCATCGCCCAGAATATTAAAACCCCAGTGTTTCTTCTCTGTCGTCCATTGAGGCCAGTGAGCTAGATCTATTGCAAGTGCTCTGTGCTTCTGAAACGGATTCGTAAAGTGAACGTGTTCCTGTGGACGGATCTGCCTGACGCTCTTCTCAGTAGACCCAATAAGCACACAGGCTATTCCCTTGCGCGACAGCAACGAAGTGATTGCCTTACCAATGCCTCGAGTAGCACCTGTAACAACAGCAACTGGTACGTAATTCATCTTGTTCGGTTGTGTTGTCTCCTTCAAAAACTGTGTATGTTTTATTACATAGTGTGGTAATTTTTCACCCGCGCGCTCAGCCATATATAATAATACTATTGTTTAGCGAATAGAGTCACATTTGATTACTATTACATGATCACGTATATATGAAGTGCAAAATAGGATGGGGCGTGTGCTGTTTTGTTACAGCTCTACGCAATAGGTATATGCATGGGAATGGGAATGGGAATGGGAATGGGAATGGGCAAAAAAACAGCTATCTAGTAGAAGCCTCTGGAACCCTGGTTCTGTTGGTTGGTGTTACCGTAGTCGTAACCATTGTTGTAGCCGTACTGGCCACCTGGTTGCTGCTGCTGCTGCTGCTGCTGTTGCTGCTGTTGCTGCTGTTGTTGCTGTTGCTGCTGGAACTGGTAGTACTGCTGCATCTGGGCCTGCTGCATCTGGGCCTGGTTGGCATCGCCAGATTGCATCTGGTTTTGACCAGCGTCGGCAGAGTTACCTGCGTTTTGGTTCTGGCCACCGGTCTGGTTCTGACCAGCACCCTGGTTCTGACCGCCGTTCTGGCCCTGGCCAGCATTCTGGTTCTGGTAGTAGTTGTTTTGGTTGTTGCCGTTGTTGTTGTTGTAGCCGCTGTTCTTTGGCATTTGGTATGGGTACTGCCCATTTCCACCGTACTGTGGCTGACCGTAACCAAATGAGTTGCCGTAGAAGTGGTTGTAGTATGGCATGAAGGAGTTGCCATACATCTGCTGCTGCATGTTACCCATGGCTGGGTTAGCACCATTGCTGCCGGCGGAAGCTGGGGCGCCGGCAGAAGCACCGGCACTGGCACCGTTGGCACCTACATCACCAGACTCGTTACCGCCGTTGTTGAAGCTACCACGCTGCTGCTGCATGTTGTTGTACTGGTTGGCCATGTTCATGTTCATTCCCATGTTCTGGTTGTTGCCCTGGGCATAACCTGGGTAGGATTGGTTGTCGAACATACCTGGGTAGTTGTATCCACCGAACTGGTTCTGGAACATGTAGTACTGCTGCTGTTGAGCAGCGGCCTGGACAGCGGCCTGCGCAGCCTGGGCAGCAGCTTGAGCAGCCTGAGCGGCCTGGATTGCAGCAGATGCATCGGCAGAGGCAACTGGAGCAGCAGCTGGGGTAGACACGGCTGGAGCGGCGTCTACAGCAGTCTCAGCTGCAGTAGCTGCAGCAACTGGGGCGACCTCTGGAGCGGCAGCTGGAACAGCCTCTGGAGCAGCATCGACGACCTCAGCCACTGGGGCGGTAGTCTTGGACTTAGACTTCGACTTGGACTTCGACTTGCTCTTCTTCTCGATCTTCTCAGTCTCCTCCTCCTCGGATGACTCCTCCTCAGAGCTGCTCTCCTCTTCAGAGCTCTCCTCCTCTTCAGAACTCTCCTCCTCTTCAGAGCTCTCCTCCTCTTCGGAACTCTCCTCTTCCTCGGAACTCTCCTCTTCCTCGGATGACTCTTCCTCCTCGGAACTCTCCTCCTCTTCGGATGACTCCTCTTCGGCAGAACTCTCGTCGTTCTCCTCAACCTCCGCAGCCTCTACGCTAGCCTCTACGTTCTCCTGCTCCTCATTCTCGACGTTGGCAATCTCTGTCTTGAGCGACTGCAGGCTCTCTAGTGGCTGATGTAGACGTTCCTGTTCTGCGTTCTCTGCCTGGTCCACTTGCTCCTTCTCTCTAGCACGTTCCTCGGCGACCCTCTTCGCCTCGCGCTTAGCGTCCTGAACCTCCTTGGCCCTCGGAGCCGCAACGGCGGCCCAAGACATCTTAAGAGGCGTGCCAGTGCTCTGGGGCAGAGAGCTGGTGCCTCCAGACAGGGATGGCAGATTTGTAGGAAGTGTCTTCTTTCTCTCCACTGGTGCGGGAGTTGTAGTCTCGGGTGTCTCTGACGCCTCTGAGGCAGCAGAGCCCGCAGCGGAAGAAGAGTTGTGTGAGCGTGCGGCGTTGTGCACGTGTGAAATGCCGCCCGCGCCCGCGGCCGCGGAGGCCCATGAGCCGGTACTTGCACTTGCACTAGCATTGGCACTGACATTGGCGTTGGCGTTGCCCGATCTAGTTGCGGAAGGGACAGCCGCACCACCCTGTCTCCTGTGTGCTGCATTGCTGTTTGTGTGGGATGCATTGTTGTTAGTGTAGTTTTGCTGGTGCTTCTTTCTCTGGTTGCTGTGTGTCTGTGCAGTGGACCATCCGTCGTCCTCTTCCTGCGGCATGACCGAGGAGTAGTCCGCGGAGTAGTCGTTGCCGCTAGCCTTCTCCTTCTTCGCGGGCTTCTTCACCTCGTCCCACTTCGTAACCGCACCGCTTGTAATCTTGTCAATGATCGTCTCCAGATCACCGTACTCCTTCACGACATCAACGAGATCATCAGCCGTCCAGTCGGGGAACAGCTCCCTGAGTGTGTCTATCTTAGCCTTCACCGCGGAACCGGAGCCGGAACCGGAACCGGCGCCGCCGCGCTTCTTGCCGTTATTATTATTTATAGATCTTGACATCTGTAGGTCTGTGTTTATATGTGTGTGTGTGTGTGTGTTGAATGCTAAAGTAGATACCTCTTTTATAACCTTTCCTTCCCCTTCCCCTTCCATTTCCCCAATTCTGGGTGGCAAACCGCCACCGACCTCGGCGCCTCGCCCCTCCTTTAGTACGGCCGTGAAGTTCGGAGGCGCCTTGCTTCGAGGGAGGGAAAACTTTTTTTTTCAATTTTCAATTTTGATTTTGCATTTCAGCGGTTACCCGGCGGAGTTGTCACTCTGCACGGATTATGTACAAGGGCTGTGTCTGGGTGTGTGTGTATATAATACATATAGGGTATGTGGGATCGTTGCGTGTGTGACCAGGGATTTGAGGAAGGTCCCCGGGGTTGCTACTTGCCGTTTGCGAGGGCGCCGCCCTTCTCAAAGGGCGCCTCCTTGCGGGCGTCGTCCAGCGCGGGCTGGATTCCCTTCTCCTGGAGGTGTGTGTTGACGCAGCCGATGTAGGCGTACCACTCCTTCGAGCATTCGTTCTCGACGGACTTGCCCTTGAGGAACTTCTCGCTGTACCACTCGTTGAAGCAGCTGTCGTAGGTCTTCTTGAGCTCTGTGCACTCCGGGGCAAAGCTGGCCGACATACTGTTGCCCATGTTATGTTTTCTGGGGTGCGAGTGGGCAGTGAAGGCGGCCGGCCAGGAGGGCCCAGATGCTGTTTTTAAGGTAGCGGGATCCGAGCGCCGCGTTGTGCAGGGGCGGGTTACCCGGAAGTGTCCACGTGCAAGAGGTCGTCGGTGTCGTCGTCGTGTAAGAGGTTGGTATCGTCGTCGTTTAAACGATTGTTATGGTGGTTGGGGGTGTTGGTAGCGGTGTTGCGGCGGGACTGGGCTACTGGTGATGAGGAGGCGTATTCCCGCTGTAGAAGGAGCGAGGCCTTGCGTTTGCGGGAGGCGCGCTGGAGTGTTGAGTCGTCGGCCAAGGATGTCGCCGAGTGCATTGTTGCGGTCGCTGTAGACCTGGCCGTGTGGACGTCGTCCTCGTCGTCCTCGTCGTCGGCTCCGTCTCCGTCTCCGTCCTCGTCGCTGGAGTCAGGGAGACGCAGTACACGGCCGGTGGATGTGATAGTTGGGTCTTGTGGGAAAGCAGTGGATGTACTTGGAGCCGCGGTTGCGCTTGCCCTTGTGCTTGCACTTGCGCTTGCACTTGCGCTTGCACTTGCGCTTGCGCTGTGTCTCTCCTTTGGCTGGGATGTCGACAAAGCCGCCGTTTCGCCGTCCTCAACGGGGCCGAGAGGCAGTTTCATCTGGCCAGCCTCTTGGAAGAGTGCCGCTAGCGTCGATGCGCTGTCGAGGACCCTGTCGCAAACGGCAGCGTAGCCGCGCACGCCCGGTATCACGTCCTGTGTCACTGTGCGGAAACACGCGCCGAGATTCGCATCGATCGTCTGGAGACGCAGTGTGATCTCCTGGTTGAGTGCAGCAATGTCTGCCTCTAGGTGGGCAGTCTCCTCGGTCCTGTTGGTGCTGTCATATGGTGCTTCTGACATGTTTGGGCTGTTGGTGACGTGGGGGGAAGTGGGGTGGTTGACGCGGTTGTTGATGCCGCGCGTCGCGTCGCGCTTATATATGGGATGGCGATGGCACGCTGGAACACACACGGTTGCGCAGGGAAACAGAGGGGTCGTGGGGAAGCGACTGCAAATATTTGGTATTTGTGGTTTGGAATATTCGATAATTGTGGTTTGTAATATTCGATAATTGTGGTTTGTAATATTCAATAATTGTGGTTTTCATTATTTTGGCGTTGCTGCTTGGGGCAAAATATTTATTATCTGTTTGATACTCTATTTTTATTTATCATCTAAAACAGAAAACAGATACCGATACATGTAAATGGTTACTCTGAAACACACCCCACTCTCAATACTGGTGTCCAATTATTTTTCTGTAATTTTTTGTAAATATTTTACATTTTGTTACTAAACTTCCCATCTCAAATCATCAAACCATACTATCCCATCTCCTCTACGTAAACAAAAAAACTAAAATGATAACCGTATTTTCATTATTTCCCAATTTTGTACATAAACATACTATATAAACTGTCCTCGTATACGCCGCGCCAGCTGCACATCCTTCTTCATCAAAGTCACACGCTTTGCATGGATGGCCAACAGGTTGCCATGGTCCAAAAGACCCACAAGGTAGGCCTCGCTTGCCTCCTGCAGCGCTAGAATCGCATTCGAGTTCCAGTGTAACTCTGCGCCGGCACCGGTGAAGGATTCTGCAACTTCTTTCACCAAACGAGAGAACGGCAACTTCGAAAGCAGCAAGTCCGTCGACCGCTGATACTTCCGTATCTCATACAGTGCGAGGTCGCTCGGCCGCGAAGCCGCGCGGGCAGCGTCTTTATGCTCTCGCAGAGAGTCCAACTTCCCATTGATCTCAGCAGCAAGCTCTTTCTCCCGCCTGCTTTTGGATCTGCTCTTCTTGTGCTTGTGTTTGCGCACTCTCACCGCTCGTGGAGGCGATGGCGTCTGCACAGTTGGCTCTTGGTCGTCGTCGTATCCATAGTCGATATCCGGCGTATCAAATACTGTCGTGCGGGGGGCAGCAACGCGTGGTTGCCGTACAGGCGTATCAGTTACCTGCGGAAGACCTAGCTGGGCTGGGGGAGCCAGCGTGGGTGCCAGCCGGGACGCCGCAGGGTGGTACCGGTCCCTGCGCTCCCTGGTCCGCTGCAACAGTAATCGCGCCCGCTCGTTAATCTGTTCCTGTTCCCGTTCCAAACGACTCGCATCCTCATCGTACCACTGTTGACTCTGCATCGTTAGTAATGCTGCCTTGCGTGTTTCCTCTTTATTAACAATAAAATGTGTGCAATTTCAATATTGATTGGGGCCTGTTTTAAGTAAATAGAAATGGGCTTCGCGTCGCGCTGTTACCCTCACGCGGCGCCATCCGAACTTTTCGCCCGGCAAGAGGCTCGAACAACAACAGTCTTCAGTTCAAGAGCACCTCTAGTTATTACGGATGGATGTGTTGAGAGGAAAGGGCAGATTGTTTGTTGGTTTCGGTGTATTAGCACTCTAGAGATACAGGTGCAAGACACTACCTTTTACCAATGGCTCCGTTTAGACTGGACAGTATACTTATCATAGACCCCAAGTCCGAGGACACGCTGGTGCAACTCGGCATCAACGATGAGACGTTTATGATTCCAGACTGGAAGATTCCTACCCTTATCTACAGAGAGAGACTCACAGGGCACTATTTCTCTGAGCTTCCGGATGAGCGCAAAGATGACCCCGATGTTGAGGCTGTGCACCCGATTGTCAACGGTGAGATCCGCGACCTGGATGCGTTTTTGCAGTTGCTTCGCACGATATACGGATCAGTGCTTGCCGAACGGTCCCGGGAGAATGCCAGTGCGTTTGAACTGGAACTGGCAACTGTGCCAATGCTTCTAATTACACAGCATTCCTGGTCGCAGTTCCAGCTGGAGACAATTGCCCGCTTTATCTTCGAGGAACTGAAAATGTCAAGTCTGATGTTCTTGCCCACGTCACTGGCAGCCGCCTATGCTATGATATCCCTGCAGAACTGCTGTGTTATTGATATCGGTGCTAACCGCACATCCATCCTCCCAGTGGTAGATTTCACCCCAATGAACCATTTGACATCTACACTGAAGGTAGGAGGAAACCTTATTAACGAAACTCTCAAAGCCGAGCACCTGCCACAGTTGAACACCGAGCAAATTGAGGCACTAAAGAAGTCTTCTGTATTCGAAGTCCTTTCCGATGAGGGCATGCGTAAGAGACACCAGGATAGTCTGGACAGTGCCGACGGTACTGGTGACGGTAGTAACGATGACGATGTTATTAATATTGCGGATATCGTGACAAGTGGGCGTGACACTAGAGAAATTCTGGAGGAGAGAGAACGTACCAAGAAGGAGAAAAATGTTCCAAATGCTGAACTAGAATTCAACTACTTTTGGGATACTAAGGGTAACAACATCAAGGTCGGAAAACAAAGATTCCAAGGCTGCGACCCCCTGATAGAACAGATATCAAGACGTGTTGGAATCATTCTCAGCCAGGTAAGCGATGTCAGCAAGGCTAAGGCGATGTGGGAGAATATCGTGATTATTGGTGGTACATCGTTTATCCAGGGCTTTAAGGAGAAGCTGATAGATCGTCTAACGCAGGACCACCTAATAGAAGAACCAGAGGAGGAGAGGGCAAAGAGAGATGAGGAAGAGAATAACGATGCTTCAGGTGCAGGAAACAGAAAGAAAACACACAAGGCATTCCAAAATATGATCGCCTCATCCATCCCAGTTGTCGAATACGAACAGGCCCCAACATCCATAAAACTTGCAAAGTATGCTGAATATTTCCCAGAATGGAAAAAGTACGGATACGGAGAGATTCAATTCCTGGGTGGTCAAATTGTTGCTAAACAGGTGTTTACACACTCCAGAGATGTGTTCTATATAAGCAAGGAAAGCTACAACAAATACGGTCCAAGCTGTATATGGGATACCGAGTTTTAAACAAGCACACATGGTTAATTCGCGACATCCGCCGTCATATATATGTATAAATATCTTGCCTATTCAAAATGTAATCATAGTCCATTTTCCTTTCAGAGATGTCTAAGTTTTAAAAACATTTTAATAATATTACAGAGTGTATGTACTTTTCACTTTCTATGAATGTTGTTTTTCCTAATGTTACATTATGTGAAGTCACCATCGTATCTCAAATAGTCTTTTATCTGATCGATGGTATCTGTGCTTCTATTTTCGTCCTCCTCGATATAGTTTTTAAAATTCATAATATTTTTGGAAGGTCTCATAGTGCCTGTCTTCTTTGAATTAATGGTTGTTCCGGCAGGATTAGGGTTTTTGGTCGGCGATTTCTCTGGCGAGTCTCTTATCTTAATCATATTTTTTATAGGCGTTGGAATATCCAGAGATGGTGTGTGATCTGATGAACTTTTACCCGATATGTTTGACACGCGCTTGTCAATGACAGGGTTGTTATCCTCTTGGTTTAGGTCCTCCTCGGTCTTGGTATTTTGCGTTGTAAGTGAATCGATAAAGTCTGTGATATTAACTGGAACATCAGATGCATTCAGACCAGAAGACAGAGACGTATTGGTGGTAATTCTCGATATTTTGAAGTCATCGTTTTGTGCTGGTTCAGAGAAAGATGAGTCATCATCGGTTTTAGACTTACTGGACTTCGAAGATAGTCGCTTCCAAAATTTCTTGAATGAACTTTTGGCACCACCTCCCACTTTGTTCAGAGACCGTGAGTCCTGATCATTGCGTTTGATTAATTTCTGGATACCTTTGATATTAATCCTTGTGTCTGGATTTTTATCGAGCATGTTAGTGATTGTCATACTATTCAACCAATGACTATTAGCCTTTTTCAACAATGACTGCGAATTGATAAGGTGGTAAGTGTCAAACTCGTTATCACCGCTAAAAGGTAGTTCATTCTGTAGGATGCAATAGAGTGTTACCCCAAATGACCATACGTCAAGTTGGAATCCATCTTGTACACGCACATGTGTCTCGGATTCCTTGCCGATTATATTAAATTTGCAGAGCTCCGGCGGCACGAATGCTGGAGTTCCAATGATCTTGTTCAATTCTTTCTCGAAACAGCTCTCCACTACCTCCCTTTCAAATTTCCGTCGACTATCCTCTTTACTATATTTAAAAGGTAATTTTCCAGGTATGAACATACTACACCCAAAATCCGAAATCTTCAGGAGCTTACGTCTTCCATCTACCAAAATATTCGATGGCTTTATGTCTCTATGTATACAGCCTAACTCCTTGAGGAACATCAATCCGTTAGTTAGGTCCCTGGCAACTTTAATAGCGAACTCCTGCACGGTGATATCTGTTCCAATAACCTCTTTCCACTGGTCCAAGACCGTATCACGTGAATGGCGCTTCCATTGTAACTCCCCAAGGTTACACCATTCAGAAACAATCCAAATATCGCCACTTGATGGGGAATCTAGACACTTAACAAACTTGGCGATGTGTGACTCTCCTGCGGACCTACCAATGCCTGAACTGGTAGAGGTCTGGTGCATGAGATATACTTCCCAGCGACAGCGCTCGACATTAATGGCAGTTGTCACAGTATCCACATCCAAGTCTTCAGTCTGCACACCAAAATGAGACCAGTATGTTATTTGATGCATTACCTGATTCATTGAGTACTTTGGTCTGAATTTGCTTATCCGCTTCAACGCGACTACGCTACCGCCATGTGTCGATGAACCTAGCCCTTTGTATACCTTACCATACTGCCCCGAGCCAATCGCTGCTCCTATCTTGTAATTGTTGATACGCATTTCAGATGGACTGAATATGTCAATTTGTTCCACAAACGGCTGTATATCTTGCTGTATTGTTGTTGATAGGTTCCTCTCGATGAGAGAGCGATATGACGGTACCCATTTCTTGTCTGCCGATGTAGTTACAACACCGCCACCTGGAGGATGCTCAACAGCAATATCATTGGTGATATCTGAGCTCCTCAGTAGAGAGGGTAGCTGCTGGTACTTCATATGTGTGGTTGGCATGGTCGTTAGTGTGTCGTGTTGCATAGTTTCAGTGCAGAGTTGTCTATATATAGCTGCCCGGGGATTCCCCATTGCGCGGCGCGGCGCGTTGTCACTGGAACGAGGCGATGGCCTTCTCCCATACAAACATAGTTCTTACAGTCAGCAGGATACTATGGGTCTAAGCTTTATTATAAGTCATAGAAACAATTTATATAGGGCACTTTGTAAAGTTGGTTTTTAAATATTTCATATTTATTTGATATATTCTCAATAAATTAGGCAAAGTAATATTTTTTCCAGACACATTTTATCATTGCAACTCCTAGGGTAATATAATAAATGTGAAATATCTGGACCCATTGTTTGAATTTGGGCCTGGTTATACTTAGAATTATCCTTGATTATTAACATACATTGAAATAGGTTTATTTCATGATGTAAACATGTAGGAAATATTGAATAAAAATTTGTCTTTGGATATCTTCACCAATCCTATATGGTTAAAATACCACTATCAATGAAAATATTACTCATTTTCATTCTTAATGCTGTGGCAAATGGTCTCAAAAGGACGTATATCTCAAATATATTTACAATGGTTTTTATCGCATTGTGTTAAAAAGTATCGGTTTTTAAATATGTACGTCTGAAATATAACTGCAGTACCTTCCTCAAAAGGCTGCAGAACTGTTTCATAGTCTAAAAGAGGTTTTCGTAAACATAAACACATATAAAGGAACAGTTATTGAACCTCTCTACAATTGTCGTAGAAAGTTATCATTGAACCACATCCAGTAAAATATGAGATCTTCAGATTAAGTCGAACCGAACCCACTTTGCAAGTATTTTCCAATTTGCAATGTCCTTGAACAGGACATGTCCTCTATTTGAACTTGTCCATGAGAGCACAAAGAATACCTATTCGTGCACCTGGAATTTATTGAAACTGCGTTTGTTCTATCACAACACAGTAACAAGGCATTTTCCAATTTCACATGCAATCTCCCATTTGTTTAATTAGAATTTGCCTTTACTTAACAACGGGCTTTTATATATACCACCAAGCTCAACTCACTGCTGTCACAATACAAACCAATCGCCAAACACAACTTGTCATTATCATCACTTTAGAAATTAAATATGTCTATATAGTCTATACGATACCCAAAGGGCGGGGCAAGCAGAGATAGTACACTGCCAATTAGTATTTGAAACAGGAAAAGGAGGGAGTATGTGCAATGCACCCCGACCACCGACACAACCCAACAATCCAAACACACTGCAAAATAAATGGAACTATAATAACACATTCTGCAACAATGTTTGCCTCACTCACGCATCTAAAAATCACCATGCTTCTTGTGTGTCTTCAAATGCTGACTCAAGTTATCACTTCTGCTAAACTTCTTCTCGCACAACATGCATGGGAACGGTCTGTCCGTGGAGTGCACGGACCGCACGTGTCTCTTCAGATGCTCACTCCTGCGGAATGCCTTGTCACAGTCCTTGCACTGGAATGGCTTGGCCCCCGAATCCTCCAGCAACGCCACTGCGATACTGGACCCCGGGTTTGAATTGCGCTTGGCGCTGGCCACACTGGCGCTTGCAGCCGCAGCCGCAGCCGCAGC